>JARHVA010001738.1:2435000-2517500 GCA_037957365.1 Torreya grandis
TTATTTGAATCCTTCTTATATATTTTTTGCATCAAAATTAAAAAGAGTGTTTACATAGTTGTTTTTTGTGTGATACTTATGACACTTAATTTATTGCAATCTATTGTAAATTTGTCAAATATTTTCACATATATTTGATTTATTTTTTTTACACTATAAATTTTATTTATTATAAAATAAATTAAAAAATTACATTAATACAAAAAAATTATAGCTTTCTTATTATCGTAATGTCAATTTTAAAGGGAAGTAATGGCGTTTCCTAAATTTGTGCTAGAAATATATAAAATGTTTAATGGGTCTCACTATAATATATCAAATATAAATTTATGGCTCATAAATTTTGGAATATTATGGTTGGGACTAAAAAACCCTATCAAGGAGAAATGTCATGGATGAGATTATGAATGCATTACAATAGAAATTGTAGAAATCTCTGTTGATTATTTTATGGATTGTTAAGGATGAATTCATAATCCTTATCAAAAATTAAGTCTCCTAGTGATGTTTGAAAACTATTTGAGTCTATGTACGAGGGCACTCCTCTCTCTAATATAATTAAGCTTATTCTAGAATTGCTAGCTACACCTATGAAAGGTGATGATTTTTTTAATTTTATTAAAAATATAAAAAAATATATTAATTAGATGGATGAAATTGTAATTTAGTTCAAGATTAACTATTGTATTTATTTATTTAATTCAATATTCATGAAAAAATTAATAATTTTATTTAAATTCTTAGTTCAATTTACCAAACATATCAAGATATCCCTTACCTCACCACCCTTTCTACTCTATTATTGAATAAGAATAAATGATGTTAATATTTTATTCTAAAGAGAATGCCACTCAACACTTCTCACACTTAATATTAATTTTTAAAATAATATAAACTAAAAATCTAACCTTAATTTTACAAATGGAAAAAATGGGAACAAGAAATCTAGTAATAAGAATCATAAAATTAAGTTTAATAGGAATTGTAATATGTGTGGTAAATTTGGTCATATAAGGGAATATTGATATAAAAAAAATATATCTATTGATAAAATCTATTAAAATAACCAAGGGAAGAAAGGTTATAACCATAATCATTAGAAAAATCAAAACCATAATTAAATGAACAATCAAGAAAAAATATAACATTGTTTCTTTATATGCTACTTTGGTTGATTATAATGAAAATGAATGGATTTTAGATAGTGATGCATCATGTAATATGAGTTTATTTTAAATTTTTTTATCCAAAACTAGATATATATCTAAAAATATTTATTTAGGTGATAATTATCTTTTATAAGGCACTAAGAAAGGAAAATAAAACATAGAAAAGATGTTTTATATGTTTCTAAAATTAAGAAAAATATATTATCCTATTCTCATCTTATGAATGACAATTCATTGTAAATTTACTTAAGGATAAATGGTGTATTATAAATTAATTTGGTTATTTAATTCATGAATGAGTTCAACATAATTGTTTACACATTTTTTTTTAATTCTTCTACATGTCTTTCATCATGAAGTAGGAATGAATCTCAATTATGGCATTAATTATTATGACATGCTAATCTTTTAAATTTATGATATTATTGTTGGTTTTAATTTTTATCTTTTCATCATGAAATTTTTAAAGGTTGCTTATGTGGTAAGCAACACACTAAACCCTTTCAAAAAAATCATGATCCAAATTCCTCACATCCTTTATACCTTAGTCATAGTGATGTTACATGATCACTTGAAATTGCATCTCTTAATTATTATTTATATGATATTGATTATATATATAATCATATGAGAATGATTTTTTTGTATTTTTTTAAGAACAAATCTAAAGTTTTATCTAGATTAAAATAATTTAAAGCTATTTTTAAAAATATTTCTAATTTTTATATTTAGAGATTAAGATCTGATTATGGTGGTGAATATATGAGTAAATAATTTGATTCATTTTGTATTATTTGTTGTATTCAAAGAGATTTAACACCTCCCTATTTCCCATAACAAAATGTTATTTATGAATGGAAAAACCACACTATTATTGAAATAGATAAAACAATATTGTATTCTAAAAATGTTCACAACTTATTATGGGTCAAATCCATGAATATTATTGTGCATATTTTAAATAGATTCCATACTAAATATTTTCATATTTATACTCCTTTATGTCCAATAATAAACTCAATGTTTCTCATCTTAGTTTCTTTGGTATTCTTGATTCTATATTTATTCATAAGGAAAAAATAAATAAACTTGATCTCACCTCTTATTTGTGCATAATTTTTGTTTATGGAGATAAAGCTACATGATTAAGATTGTATGATCCATAAAAAATACAAGTAATTGACAATATAAATGTTTTTATCCTTGAAATATCTTTTTTTGAGCCCTCTATGGAAACTCCTCAATGTCTTCATTTGATGAACCTAAATCTCCTATTACTCCTTATGAGGAAATAAATGACTTAGAGAAAGTTAATCCAATTTTAGATAAATTTGAGTTTGAGGAAATTTATAAATTTCGTGTTCAATCTAAAATACCTAAATTTTTTTAATCTCTAATTAAGACATCTAATATTAATATTCTTAATAAATTTACTAAGAGTCAACATTCCTATCATGCTTTAATAAATATGTATGAATGTGAACCTCAATATTTTTGTGGAAGCTATTGAATATTATAGATGGAAATTTATATGAAAGATGAGTATAATTCCCCACCTTCACCTAAAAAATATTATTGGTTGTAAATGGATTTGTAAAATAAAATATAATTAAATTGGTAAAACAAAAAAATTTAAACAATTATAGTTTCTCATAGTTTTTATCAAAAACATGGTATTGACTATGTTGAAACCTTTGCTCCTATAGAAAAAATTAGTAGTATTAGATTACTTTTTGCTATTGCAACTCAAAATGGTTGGTTTATACAACAAATAGAAGTAAAAAATGCCTTCCTTAATGGCTATTTATAAGAATAAATATATATGACTCAGCCTAAATGTTTCATTGAACCCAAAAAAGAGCCTTATATTTTTAATTTAAATAAATCACTTTATGATTTGAAACAAGTTACCCAAGATATTTTATAATCACTAGTTATTGTAAATAATTATATTTCTCATTATTATTCTAATAATGATCTATTTGTTAGAAATTGGAAATGGTCATTTGATACGAATTTTATTATAAGTTGATAATATAATTATTACTAGCGATATAATTAGTTTAATTATTAAATATATTGACAAATTAAGTTAAATTTTTGAAATGATCAATCTAGGCATTCTTTATCATTTTTTAGGAATGACTATATTTCAAGATAAAAATTCAATTATTTTATCACAATCTTAATATGCTCATAATATACTAGTAAATCTTAATATGTTTTATTATAAGTATGCATCTAATCCTATTGAATTTGGTGTTAAATTGATCCAAAAATTGTGTGTGACAAAGATAACCCCACACATTATAGACAACTTACTGGTAGTTTGATTATATAATTATTATTTGGCTAGATATTTCATATGTTGTAGGTTTTACTTTTAGATTCATGTAGGATCCATGTTTGGATCATTGGAGATCAAAAAAATGAATACTTTGATCTATCAAAGGAGCTATAAATTTTGGTTTATTTTATTCTTCCATTAATAATTATAGTTTGTATGGTTATTGTGATGCTAACCATGTTGGTGATACTTTCAATCATAAATCTAATTCTAGATGTGTTTAAGTTTATTATAAGTTCTATCACTTAGAGAAGTAAAAAAAAGGTATATGAGTGATATGGAAATTGCTAAAGAAGCAGTGTGGTTGAAAAGGTTGTTATAAGAAATCCATTTGAATGTTTCTCATAGTACAACCCTTATTTGTGATAATAAAAGTTATATAGCTCTAGTGAAACACCAATGAACTAAACATATTGAAGTTCATGTGCATTTTATCATAGAGAAAGTCCTCAATATTGATATGGGTCTATAGTTTTATCCTACGAATGAACAAGTGCCAAATATATTCACAAAACCACTTGGTACTACCTAATTTTATCATTTTCATACAATGTTGGGCCTCTCAGAGTTTATATTAAGTGGGAATTTTCATGACAATGTCTCTTTATAAATGCCCATTTATTTAATTCTTCTCATACATAATGTTTTTCATTGTAGAACATTATAATAAATAAATGTATGTGATATTGGTAAACTTCATATTTTTTGAGTTTATAGTGTACCCAATACATAAAATCATATTTTATAATAAATATCCTATGGATTCAAAAAAAATTGGTTTATTATTCATAGGAAACTATGAGATGTAGTCTCATGATTATGTAATCCTAAAGTTACTTTATGTAGCTTATGGATTATAATTCTTTTTGTTTCAAAAGGCAATATTTATATGATGAACCTTTTTTAATCCTTAAAATTTTACATGCATCCTAAAATAATTATATTTGAGTCATGGAGTATAATTCCTTTATTAATCTAAATATGGAATTTATCCCCACTTATAATTAAGGGGGAGCATTGGGACATTTAATGGCTAGGTGGTGCTTAATGTACCCTTAATACATTCATTATACAAAAATTAAATAAATAAATAAATAAAATATTTTATTTATTTACATGAGGTTAACTCATGTAAATAAATAAAATATATTATCATTGTATTAATTGTTCCTTAGGGAATGGTTGTACCCATTGGTCTCAATGGTACACCTACGCACTCTAATATAAAAAGGATCTTACCCATTTGGTAATTTACCATGCATGATAATTTTATTATCATGATATTGTGATATTTGGTATATGGAATAATTTTTAATATTGTTAAAATAAGTAAGAAAAGGAAGTATTATGTATTGGGTGAAGTTTTTCAATTGTATTGAATATATCAACCTATGATATTTTTTCCTCTTTGAGGTTGTCCATGTTAAATATCTATGTCAAATGCGTGTGCCTTTGTCATTAATTATCACACCTAGATATATCCTATGAATCCATGTATTTCATGTTTTAATATTTTTTTTTATATTTTTAAATTTTATGGAAAAAAGGGTTAGTCAATGATCCCATTTAAGGGATGCTAATAGGGTGATCTAGACTAAGAATATGGTATTATAAACTAGTCATGCTACTAAAGATCATGTATATGTAAAAAATATGTATTTTTTTGAATTATAATGATTGATAACAGGGTTGAATAATTATTAAAATATTTTACAACTTTATTTTATCAGTCATGAACTTATCAAAACAATACAATGAATTATCAACACATTAAAATCTATGAGCATGAGACAAAATCATAACACATATAACAATTATTTGAGTGGGAAACCAATAATTGGAATAAAACCCATTGATAATTAAAATGGAATAAAATAATATAAGATAAACATCAATATTTATCAAATCACCAACTTCTCTTGGAGCACCAACCCCAACTAGCTAAGCACCTACTTGCAAGGAGGTACAACCCCCATAGATGAATCAACATAAATTAAGCCACATAATTAACATAATAATATTAAATATATATTATTTTTTAACCAAATTATTATGACCATCTCTTTAGCTCTTCAAACTCTTAGCCCTCTCAAACTGCCTTCTAGGTTCCTTCGCTCAACTAGGTCTATTCAAGACAAATTAGGTCATTTGACCTTGATATTCATCTACAGTATCCATTTTATATATCATTATAGTTTATATATGCATTGATTATGGTATAAAATACCTCCTTTATCTCTTCAAAGTTTTATATCTTCTGCTTCAACACTGACATTCTCTAACTAGCAAATTAAGCCTTATTCTTATACTAAGATCTTGATCATACACATATTTATCAGTCATATGCACTTGTAAACTTATATTTTAAATAAAATAAGACTTAATATATTCCAAAAATATTAATAAAAAATTAAAATAGGTCGTTCAAAGCATATAAGACTAAAAATCTCTTTTAGGCCTTCATTAGCATATGTCACCCTTTGAACTCTTTGGAACACTCTAACAATTCTAACATGGTATTAAAATATCATATTTATCTAAAATATACTCCTATAATGATAATATTATTTCCATGACACCTTTTATATCCATCCATTACTTGAAGCATGCCATTAACACTTTTCACAATTAGATTTGTGCATACCTAGAAAGTTTTTCTTGAATAGTTGAAGAAAATACACAAATGTGTCAATAAAAGATGGAAAAACATAATATAAATATAACATAAATTACCTAAAAAACTTCACCATATTTATTATAATTCATTACATAGGGAAAAAGGACTCACCCTTTTCTACAAGTAGCCTACTTAGAATTTCCAACTAGCCTTGAAACACAGTGATGGAAATAATGACCTAAAACACCTGTAGAAGAAATTTCATAGATTTAAAATGAATTTATATTATAATTTTTTTTTATTAGACCATTATAATATATATATATATATATATATATATATATATATATATATATATATATATATATATATATATATATATATATATATATATATATATATATAATATGGTAAAATGGTGATATTAGTCTTATAGACCAATCTCATAGTTTTGTTTAGCTGAACTAGATAGGTCAACTTATGAGCAATATTTTCATCATATTCACTTATATCCAAAATAATGATCCGAAATGAAAATTTATTACATGTATTTTTAAAAATATCCATGTACCTAGATTCATCCCTAATCAAGTTCTCACTGACACCTAGTTTTCTCACTATTTGCACCATTAGGTTTGTTAGTGACTGGTCAACTTGGATGATCAGTTTCGCACACATGAGTTATATAAACTAATAAAAAAACACCATGTACATAAAATATAATTATAAATATTTTTTATTCCATATATTTATAAAATTTAACTTGGTCCACTCTGACTGCTACAACAAATTTTTGAGAAACAAGGCGTTTCTTGTAGGTTACACTTACAAAAATCACACCAGGAGATGATTGGGAGATATTACTACATGATAAAATATTTTTTATAGTATTTTTATACCATTATAGGCTAATTTTAATAGTATATTTCACATTGGGTTAGTTTTAGAGTTTTAAAGAGGGTTAACACTATTTATGCTATTAACAATTGTTCACAAAATATTTCCCCTCATTTCAAAAACAAATGTATTGGGATATTATCTAGGAACCTTACCCATATATATTCAATATATTATGTTATAATTCAGAGGTTACACATGCCAATGAACACTTGAAATTCCTTCTTACATTGAGAATCCTTCATTTTGTGTAATTGAGAAATCTCAAAACCACTTTTCTTTTTTTTTATTGCAAACTTTGACATCAAACTTGGTAAAAAAAACTAAAAAAACATATAACACCATTGAAAATTCTCACATTATAATTATTATATTTAAATCTTAATCTCATACCTCATTTGGCCACCATCTCTCTCTTTACTTACTTGGACTTTGACCTGTAAACCATATTAGGCCTTGAAACTAAACTTCAAACATCATTTCATGCACTCTCCACCTAACTTACATGCTCACAAAACATATCACATTCTAAAAAAATTTAAAACATCCTTCTTATTCCTTGTAAATATATCATGATGCCTCATTAGGTCGAGTATGGTCTAGAGGTGGTCTATTTTCATACCAAGTCTATAGGTCCTACCCCTTTAGGCTTAATTTGAGACTTTCATGAGTGATAGAATACCTCATATGCATGCTAAAATAATTTCATATATCCTCTTATACCTATGTGCATCTATATCACTAGGCCACCAAGCTCATACCTTCTCACAAGGTCTCTTTATGAAAGGCCAATGTCATAACTAGGCTTCTCATGATCTTGAAACTTAACAACTAACCTTGAAACACTTCATGATTCTATTATACCTTAATAATATGTCTTAAAATATTATAAAACACTATCATACCTCTCAATTATTTTATCAAATAATAACATTCTTTATTTACCTCATGAACACCTTTCTTAAGAACCTTTAACATTAATGACAATAACAATACCAAACTTCCACAATAGGAACTATGTTAAACAATCTCACCCTTTGTCATTGATGGAAAAAAATATTGTATACTGATCATTATTATCTTCCTATTCTAGTCTTTCTACCCCTTTGACATTAATGACAAATTGATGTTTTTAACTCCTTGGATCACACAACTTGCATCCAAAATACTCAACACATAGGACTTATTAGTTCAAGAGAGATAATACAAATATACTACCCCTATCTCCCTGAATAACTTCTTGGAACAACTCACCTACTCTTGGAGATAATGAGCATGATTATCTACCCATAAGTACTTGACTTTTTCAATGATTACTATGGGTAGGAATTATACCTGATTCCTATTGTAGGTGTTAAAAATTTACCTTTGGAAGTGGTTTGGTCAAGATGTCTGCAATATGATCCTTTGTGGAAACATATTCAAGTTTGACACTTTTTTCACTTACTTATTCTATTGAAAAATGATACCTAATGGGAAAGTGTTTGGTCCTTGAGTACATGATAGGGTTTTTTGAGATGCTTATAGCACTTATATTTTCATAATAAATAGGGATATGACCATCATACTCCATCATGTAGTCATTTATGTTATATCTCATCCATAGGACTTGACTGTAACATGAATATTTTAAAATGTACTCAAACTCACAAGTGGACAGATATATTTATGGTTTATTTTTTATTATCCTTAAAACTAGGCACCTACCTAGGAAGAATTCTTCTCCACTAGTACTCTTCTTATCATGTCTACTTACTTCCCAATCTACACATGTAGGATTTCAAATTGAATTCCTTACTTCTTGGATACCATAATCCATACTTCATATTCCCCTTGACATACCTAAGTATCTTTTTGACTATATTCATATCATTCTCTTTTGGATATAATTGAAACCTTCTCACAAAACCTACTACTTGCATGATGTCAAGTCTAGAGGCAATGGTGTAAAAAAATCATCTAATCATTGATCTATATGATGTCAAATTGACCATTGAAGAATAATCTTCCTTACTCAACTTAAATATTATGATCATGGGTGTACTTAATACCTTGGAATCTTCCATCTCAAACTTCTTCAACATCTCTCTTATGTACTTAGCTTGTGATAAGAATATGCCTTTTTCAAATTGAGTGACTTTTAACCCAAAAAATAATGATAGTTATCCTATAACGGACATCTAAAAAACATTATTCATCACCTCTATAAAGGCCTTGGTCATGTTATCATTGTTTCCACCAAATATGATGTCATACACATAGATAACTATAATTATTTTATGGTAATATTCTATCTTGATGTATAGATTACTATATTCAACTCTTGTTTTGAATCTTTGATCAAATAGATACTTATCCAACCTAGCATACCAAGCTCTAGGAGCTTGCTTTAGACCATATAGAGACTTTTTCAATATAAAAATATAGTCTTTGTCATCTGATTATGAGAACCTTTTAGGTTTCTTAATGTATACTTCTTCTTCCAAATTCCCATTCAAAGAGGTAGATTTGACATCCATATGATATACCTTGAATCCTTTGAATCCTTCAAGTACTAAAAACAATATAATGGTCTCCAATCATGTTATTGGCGCAAAGGTATCCTCAAAGTCTGTGCATATCTCTTTCATAAAAATATATACTTATTCCTAGTTATTTCTCCATATTCATTTAACTTGTTTTTAAACACCCATTTTATGCCAATGACATTCTTGTCTTTAGGCCTAGGAAATAGTTCCCAATTCTCATTCTTATCTATTTATTCTAACTCCTCATTCATATAACCTATCCAAAATTTGTATTTATTTTGTTCTATTAGACTCTTAGGTTCAATATTGAATAATAGAGAAATAAGGTCTTGATTTAGATTACATGCTAGTCTTCTCCTTGTTTGTATACCTACATTATTATTACCAATGATTTGAGATTCAAAGTGATATCTTTGAATCTATCTTAAGGTTAATTTTAAATCCTATCTCTATTCAAATTCTTCTTCTTCATCATCAACCTCTATAGTCTCCTCTTCATTATTAAAGTCTAGATTCTCTAAAGTGTTATTTGACTAAGAGTGAGATTTCCTTGTCTCATCAATCTTCACATTGGTGCTTTACACTATGTTTTATAGTCTCTTGTTATAACATATAATGGTTGAGCTCATTGATAAGTATCCTAAGAGTATGACTTAATAATATTGAAATCAAACTTACCCAAGTCATGTTCATCTTTTTTGATGAAACATTTGCTCTCAAACATTTTAATGTCTTCGACATTAGTAGGTATGCCCTCCCATAGTTCATAAGGAGTCTTGTTGCTATTATTCCTTATTTTTTATCTATTAAAATTTATATTATAGTGCTTACAACCTCTCTCTAATATCCATCATATAATATAAAATCATTTAGCATAGTTCTAGACATTTATTGACCTCTCCTATTCTTCCTTTCTACTACCCCATTTTGTTGAGGTGTCCTAGCTACTGATAATTGTCTCCTTATTTCATGAACCTCACATAAGTCATCAAACTCATTAGAAAAAAAATTTCCTCTTCTATAAGATCTTATGAACTTTATCTTCCAATTCTTCTCATTCTCAACAAGATCCTTGAATTTCTTGAACTTGTCAAGAGATTCTAATTTTTATTTCAAGAATGCAACCCAAGTCATTCTTACATAATCATCTATGAGTAACATGAAGTAGCTATTTCCTTCAATGCTTTAAATTATTTTAGGCCCATATAGATCATTGTGTATTAGATTCAAAGGTCTTGTAATAGATTACTCCTTAAGATTTTAGCCTTCTTCTAGTCTTCTTACCATGTTGACAAACTTTGCAAAGTATATTTTTAGGTTTGGTGATCTTATGGATATTTATCATAGACTTCTTAGTGGTAATATTGACCATATTTTAAAAGTTTAGGTGACCTAACATTCTGTACCATAATCAAATTTCATTTATTTTTATCATGAAACATCTCTCCTTCTTTATCTCATTCAATACATATAGGTTGTTCTCATTCCTCTTGGCATTGGCTATTAACCTTATTGATTTAGATCACCTTATCTCACACCCTCTATCATGAAAGGTTAATGTGTGTCCTTGATTACACATTTGAATTACACAAAGTTCCACATATAACAAATTTTGTCTTATTATTTTCATTGTCCAAACTCTAGACACCCTTGCTAACTATATTGGCAATTGTGATATCTCCCAACCTCACTATTCTTGCAGCATTATTATTTAATGAGATGAACTTATTTATTAATTGTAAAATAGTCTATCTTGCCTCTTGAGCTTAATATGATCCATCCTAACTTGCTTTATATTATATACTAATGTTTGGTTCTTCTCTTCTTATGCATTATAGGATATTCACATTTCTTGTTAAATCTTATGGGCCTTATAAATCTATTAGAGGATAATCTCATAATGTGACTTATATTGTGACCAATTTAGTGAAAAACATTCTTCTACATACCATGGTTACATGATGACTTATCCTTTATTGCATTGGGTTGCCTGATTAGTATTTTCACGTTGGTAATATTGACTTGTTTTGAATTCTCATGTTCTATTTTAAAATTTATGAATTTATCTATGAGCTACTCATGATCAACATTTAAGGAATCTATCTATGTCTTCAACTTATCATACTCAACTTCTTTTGACTTAAACCTTGTGTTGACCCACTGTAACTGACTCCTGATATACTTTATATTCTTATTTTGATGTTTCAAATCATCAAGGGCACTTATGAGCTCAGATTTAAGGTCAAATTCATATTCTCTTTATTCACTGTCATCGTAGACTTTTTTTATCATACATGTTATCTTCTTTTTGTTGATCACAAGACATTATTGAGCTTATTAGGATCATATTCAAGATATTAGACTTGCCTCAAAGGACCATGCTATGATACTAATTATTGGAAGCACAATGAATGATAGGGGGTTAATAAGTCTTCAAATATTTTACAACTTTTATTTATCATCCATGAACTTATCAAAATAGTATATTAAATTATCAACACATTAAGAGCTATGAGAATGAGACAAGAGAATAATATATAAAACACTTATTTGAGTAATAAAACCTCAAGAGGAATAAAATAAATTAATGATTTAATGGAATATAATCCTATAATACAAAAATAAATATTTATTGAAGCACCAACTTCAATTGGAGCACCAACCCCAACTAACCACACACTCACTTGACTAAGCTTTAATGACCACCTACTTACAAAGAGGTACCAACTCCCTAAATGACTCAGAATGAACACATCCACCTGATTTACTTGATAATATTTAAGAAATATCATTTATCAACCAATTAATTATGACCATATCTTCATCTCTTCACACTCTTAGCCTTCTCAAACGACCTTCTAGGCTCCTTCACTTAACTAGGTATCTTCAAGGAAAATTAGGTCATTTAACCTTCATAGTCATATATAGAACCCATGTTAGATATAAATTATAGTTTAAATTCAAATTTATGATTTTATAAAATACCTATTTTATATCTTCAAATTTTTATGTCTTCCACTTCAACACTTACATTCTCTCACTAGCAAATTAGGCCTTATTCTTATAATAGGCTCTTACTCATACACCTCTTGGTCACCCATACACAATTGAAAACTTATATTTTAAATAAAATATGACTTATTTAATTGTAAAAAAATTATTAAAATATTAAAATATGTTGGAAAAATCATATAGGACCTAAAACCTCTTTTATGCCTCAAGAAGACCTAATTCAATTAGGCCTTCATTAGCATACATTACCATTTGAACTCTTTGGAACAATCTCAAACATCTCACACAAAAGTAAAATATCACATGTCATTAAAATATACCCATACCAATATAATATTATGTCATTGACACATTTTATCTCCATCCACTACTTGAAGCACACCATTAGCACTATTCACAATTATGCCAATGCATACCCAAAAAGTTTATGTTGAATAATTGAAGAAAAAACATAATTTTATCAAAAAATAATGGAAAAAAATTATAAAATACCTTAAAAACTTCAAATTTTTTATTATACTTATTTAAATAGGTAAAAATGACTCAAAACCTTTTCTACAAGTAGCCTACTCAGAACTGCCAACTAGCCTCAAAACACAATCATTGAAACAATGCCCTAAAACACATGTATAAGCACTTTTAGAGATTTAAAATGAAATAATGTGATCCTATGATGTCATTATATGATTATAATATATATATATATATATATATATATATATAATATTTTTAAATGTAAATATTGGTCTTGTAGACTAATCTCATAGTCATGTACCTCACTGTCTCATCTAAACTAGACAGGTCAACTTATGAGCAACATTTCATCATATTCTCTTATCTCAAAAATATTTATCCAAAGTGAATAGGTATTGAAGGTATTTAAAAAATTATCCATGTAATTTTATTCATCCTTAATCCATGATATCACATCCCTAATCAACTTCTCACTTCTACCTAGTTTTCTCACTATTTGCACATTAGGTCTTTTAGAAAATGATCAACTTGGATGATGAAATTAAAACACATAAGATATATAAAATTATCATAAAAAACAATTGACATAAAATATAACTCTCATTATTTTTCCTCCATACATTTATATACTTTGACTTGCTCAACTTTGACTACTATAATAAATATCTGAGAAATAAGGCCTTTCCTATAGGGTCCACTTACTCACCTAAAAAATAAATCACACATAGAGATGAATAGGAGAGTTTAATACATGATAAAATAGTTTATATATTCCTTTGAGACCATTATATTCTATTTCTAATAATATAGTTCACATCAAGTTAATTTTAGGGTTTTAGAGAGGGTTAACACTATTTTTGGTGTTAGTGATTATTCATAAAGGACTACTCCTCATTTATAAAACTAATGCCTAGAGATCTTATCTAGTATCCTTATACATATATACTCAATATAATATGTATCATTTCATAGGTTACACGTGCTAATGAACACTTGAAAGTCCTTCTCAAGTTGAGAACCCTTCATTATGTGTACTCGAGAAACCTCAAAACCACTTTTCATGCCTTTTCTTGGAAACTTTGACCTTAAAATTGATCAACACACCTATTAAAACCTATAACACCACTAAAAAATCTCACATGATCATTATTATCTTGAAATCTGAATCTCATACCTCATTTGGCCACCATCTCTCTCTTTGGTTATTTGGACCTTGACCTACAAAGCACATTAGGCCTTGAAACTAACCTTCAAGCTATAATATGCCTAGATAGGGGAATAAGTAGTAGAAATAATAGCATGTAATATTAATTCATGTAGGTATAATGTTTAATACCTATTTCTCTCACAAATACTAAATAATTTAAGCAACTCATATATTAATCTAAAACACTCACATTACAAACACAAATTCCTTTTATGGAAGAAACACTATGTATCATAGGCCACTTCAAGGAGGCTACCTCATTTAGATAAAGGCTCTATTAAAATTTATTTATTTAATTATCTAAAACATCAACTACCCCTTTATTTATACTATTTATTACCAACCCATCTCCTTAGTCTAATGCATGTGTGATTATTCATCTAATGCATTACTATTACATGCTAATATTTTTACTAGTTATTACCTTATCTGGGTACATTACATTCCATCCCCCTTAAATATGTTTTAACCTTGAAAAATTATAATAAATAGGAGGAGGACCAAATTAAAGCCATACCAAAAATAGGTTGAAAACCAGATGGAAGCTCTACCATACATTCATTTCTGCTTCTACTTATTTTGTTTGTGTTGTGATAAGAGCATGTATAATAATAAGGTTAACATAAAATTGTAAATAAGAGGTGGATGTGCATAAATATGGATGAGTGGAATAAAAACAATTAGAATATATTAGTGAGAGTTTATCAATGAAAGTTGAATCTTTGCAATGATCACCATAAATCTAGAAAAAGGGTACACAAAATAGTTATCATTATAAACTAATTAAAGTTACATGACATCCCCCTTAGAATTATTTCTCAAGGGATATGGATCCTAAATTCCCTATTTGGTATCTGTGATTCTTGGCTTTGGCTCATCAAGGGTCTACTAGAGCATGGTAGTTGCCTAAATGAACTAATTGAAGGAGTGATCTGGAACTTCTGGTGTTTTCTCTAGTGCTTTTATGGTCTAATGGGCATTGTTTGGAGACATTTCGAGTTGATGCAATATTTAAAAAGATTGGATAAGACCATAGCTTCCATAATTATGTGAGGATTTAACATTTCAACCTCATGTTTATTTGTATCATTAAGACCATTAATGAAATAACATTGGAAGAAGGCATTAGAGAAGCGTAGAGTTTGGGTGGTGAGTGATTCAAATTCTTAATGATATTGTTGGATGGTCCCCATTTGATGAAGTTTAGTTAAGGCCACAATAAAATCACCTCAAGATAAAATTTGAGTCCCCATGCAAACCAAAGATTAAAAATATTTATAAGAGAAGATGTTGGCTCCAACTAAAAATGTGCCCTTTACAATACGATCAATATTTTGATGACAAGATGACCATAATTTTTATTTTTTTGACACTAGTTAACCAACACATGATGCAAGGCTTACTAATAACTACACATGTTTGATAATAAATAATATTAAAAATTAAAGATGAAACTATATCCTAAAAACACCACTATAAATGTATTTAGACTCATGGCAAATTAAAACCATTAATACCTAGATCAACATGGACTATTTAAAATTAATAATGGAATAATTATGATCTAAAAATCTAAAAATAATGACACCTATTATAAAATACTATTATAAAATATAACTAATGAAAGGCTTCAAAATATGAAATACCACATAACATGTGAAAATACCACTAAAAATTAAACTAAGGAAACTAAACCTAAAACTAATACCACAAGCTTGTTTAGAGTAAAACCATGGCTAGTATAGAAAGAATCCATGGCTAGTGGTTCTAAAACTATGGGTGGTTTTGGGTCTACGGTAAATAGAGGTGAAGGAAGTGAGGTTATTATTAGAGTTGGGAATGGTTGGTGACTAAATGGAGCTACAGATCATCAAAGTCATGGACCTTCATAGAAATATAACATGTGACAAAAAATCCTATACATAGTTATTGATTTGGGAGATCTGGTTCGTAGACCTATGTACAATCACCAAAATCTCAAACCAATTCAAAAATACATTGATCTATTCCAAAACTTATTGATCCAAGAGGGTCAATGAATGCAAGATTATAGCTATTGAAAACTGATAGTGAAGGATCCAATGTTGAGTGATTGAGCCAAAGGAATCGAGCTACAGAGGGAGCCCAGTAGAAAGAAAACAACAAAATGAAAAACTGTGAAGAGATCCTTAAAAATGGTTGTCTTTGATGCAAAGATCTAAGTTGATAGAAGTTTCCAATGTTATAAGATGAGATCTGGTGGTTGAGATGTAGGGAACCAAGGTAATGTAGATCCCATCAAAGTAACGGGAGAACATAGCAATTGAATATAAGAGGAGAGTGGTATAAAACCAATATTCCAAGAAGTTAAGTCTTCAAAAGTCAATATCCCACATAATACTAACCTAGATATGGAGCTATCTGGCTAGATTCTCCAAGCCAGGGTAAATCTTGGAAGAATCTCATGGATCAAGAAAGAGAAAGCTTGAATGGAATGTAGATCTAACCAAAATAAAAGTAGAGATCCAAACCAAAAAGTAAACTATATAAAATTAACTAGATTTTGATCTTGAGACCTAGTATATATAGAACAAAGTTGGGTAAATCTATGCTACATGACTATATACACTATAATAACACTCCAGTTGTATAATAAACTAGAAGTTAAATTACTACAAACTATCACTTGAGGTGGAGATATCACATTTTATCACAATGAAAAATTATTTAATCTCAAATTTTACTACAGAAGAAAAAAATTCCTAAAAAAGTGATATGGTACCAATTTTAGAGACCTATTACTCTTATGAAGACTAAATAACCAAATCAACTCATATATTAATCTGAAACACTTACATTATAAACACCAATCCCTCTTATGGAATGAACACTCCATATCACAAGACACTTCAAGGGGGATACCTCCTTTAGATAAAGGCTCTATTATAATTAATTTCATAGATGCTATAAAACATCACCTACCCTCTATTTATACTATTTATTACCAACCCATTTCCTTAGTTTAATGCATGTGTGATTATTCATCTAATGCATTACTATTACATGCTACCATTTTTACTTGTTATTCCCCTATCTAGCTACATTACACAAGCCTATTTTCATGCACTATCTACCTCACTTAAATTCTCAATAAAAATCTCACATGCTAAAACAATGTCAAACATCCTTCAAATTCTTTGACAATAGATCATGATGCCTCATTAGGCCAAACAAGGTCTAGAGGTGGTCTAGTTACATACCAAGTCTATAGGTCCTACCTCTATATGCTCATTATGAGACTCTCATGAGTGATATAATGACTCATATGATTCTCAAACAAACCCATATAACTTCTAATTTTGTGCATCCATCTCACTAGGACTTCAAACTCATACCTTCTCACAAGGTATTTTTATGCAATAATCAATGTCATGACTTGGCTTCTCAAGCTCTTGAAACTTAACAATTGAACTTGAAACACTTCTTGATACTCTTATACAGTGTTCATATGTATTAAAAGTTCCTTAGACAATGTTATACCTCTAAATGGTGGTATAAAACAAGAACATTCTTCAATGATCTCATGAACACCTTTCTTAAGAACCTTTGACATCAATGACAACATCAATACCAAACATTAACAATATGAACAATTCTCGATAGTATATATAATACTCTACCTATGATCATGGTACTCTATGATCATGAATTATTAATGGTTTTAAAAACCCATCCTATAGTTATCTATGACTTTTTAGTGAAATTTTGGGTATTTTTATTCTCTCTAAAACATGTTGATATGCTCTCAATAATTGGTTGTGTTATTCAAGTATAGATAGGGACTTTATGGAGTACACTATGTATCTTTGATGTAATAACCTCTCATGTATCAATCACTTAAGAAATGGGATTTCATTTTTCTTAACCCTCCACTCATTATGAACATTAATAGGTTGTATGATTAGAGGTATTGTAATAAATTTATCTTTTTGTAGTGGATGTAGATATTGAATCCTTGAAACTATCAATACCCTATTGGCATTAATATACTTGAGACATATATTCACTATGGAGGGAACTACATGGAGGTTATTAATCTAAATCCATCCCAATAACATATCAAAGAATTATTTATGTGGTTTAAATAAAAATATTATATTCACATTTGTTGGACCAACTTATATAGGGAAATCAATGTCACTAAAAAAATCTTATTACTTCCCATCAAATGCTTTGACCATATTGGTTGAATAGAATAAATCATCATGGGAATAATTTCATGGTACATACATTCTCACTATAATAGTCATCAACCATATCACTTCATAAAATTTTTATGATAATATGTGATTGAATAAACAAGGAATTAATACTTGAGTTATCATCCATAATTTCATTATCATAAGATGTAATATAAGGCATCTAAACCATAGAAGGTATCTCATGTGTAAGTGTGCCCATAATCCCATATAATGGGTTCCTATAGTGTGGTGGATAAGGATGTGTATTTTATTCCATTTTCACTTATGGTGCTTCCTTAGAATTATCATGTAATGGAATATTAAATATCTTCTTATTTTGATGGTCATGAGGTTGTGACCTAGAATCCTTTAGATCACCATCAAATGTAAGTTTTCTGATATCAATCAGATATTATATTGTATTTCACTTTAAAACATCTTATCATGGAATGCCCAACACATTAGTGATAGTCAAAATAAGTATTTACATAATATTTTTTTATAGGATTACTTGTATCAAACTTAAAGGGAGGAGGGAGAGCTATGAGATGACACTCCACCATATTATTAAATACCAAAGATGAAGATTCACTTAATCATATAAAAATTACATTAGGTGAATTGGAAAATATGAACTAATTAGGGTGTTGTGGAACTACATTCACCATTGTTATTGTTATCATCAAAAGTCACACCCATTGAGGAGGTTGTTTAGGCCTCCTTACTTTAGTGATATCATGGAGACACCTCTATGTTGTGGGTGGCCTACTCATTGAGGTGAATATATAAATAGCGTTAAGTACCTCTATGATATCACCTTCAAACTAATACTATAGCTATTGCTTGATAGTAAAAGGGAGAGAGAACTAAAAGTAAACAAAACTAGGGAGGTGATGCACCAAATTAACACCCTCCACTTGACTATACTAAAATAATAGCATGAGTTAGATCTAAATCTGACCACACTACTAAATAAGAACCTTAAATCATAATTATTTCAACATGGAGGCCATAAATATGTGTTGAATAGAAAGGGATAGTCAAGAGGTATATGGAAGACACTAAGGACATAAATCCAAGTGTAAATTATGTAAGGCTATCCAAACTCTCCATGTGACCTACAATAAGACAATCCATTTTCAAAGAGGTAGGAGATGAAAAATGAGAAAAAGTTAAGGAACTACTACTATCATTCATCAAAAATCATGTAAGTACACTAATTTAAAGAATTTGATATGGTATAAATAGATTCATTAAACATTTAAAGGCATAATACAAGTGTTTAGTTAAGTAGGGATTCACCATACTGAGCTAAAGGATATGTTAAAATCCATTCAACATAGCATATATAGGAGAAATGAAGGACATAGATAAAAAGAGGCATATGAGATTTATAAACAAGTGTCATCCACCTTAAGTTAGTTACAAAGACAAATGGAAGATGCCAAATATAGTCTTATCATCCTCTTTAACATGTGTTACTTAGCTTGATGATAAAATTCACCACATGAAACAGGAGTTCTTATTTTAAGAGTTATGATGCACTTTTTGAAGGAGTAGTTATTACTTTTAATTTTGACATATGGCATATTGGAACCATTAGCAACCTCCATTCCACTATAAGATCCTCAATGCTTATTATCAATTTTTTGGATTTTAGGATCAATTTTAAAGTGTATTCTTCTAATAAGAACCTATGTTTGATTGAAAAACATGATTGGTTCAAGAAAAGACCAAAGAACAAGTATTTATTTCAATCTTATGTCTAATTATTACTTTGAGGACTATAATAATTTTTTGGATACAAACAAAACACCATGAATGGGATCATTCCACCCCTGTTTAAGCTCAAAACCATCTCTAATACTGAGGTACAAGTTCATTAGGTCTGATAGGAACTCTTGATAACATGTTTTCTCAACACTAAGTGTCTTGAACCCTAAAAAATATGTTTAAATCACTATAAACCTTCCTCATGAGGATTTATAATCATACTTTCATAACTTATCGATGTATTATGTGGTTCTAAGGGGCTTCATTAGTCTTATACTCAGTCAAACTTCATGAGAAACCTCCAAAAACTACATTTTTAGGACTAAAATAGTCAAGCCTAAGCCAAATTCTATACAAAATTACCTCACACATGCCAAAATAATAACTCATTCAAGTGTATAGAGATATGTAGAGGTTTTTTGAATAATGTGTAAGCCATATCAATCCGTTTTTGGCATTTATAAGGCCAATATTGTCTATTAAGTCTCTTGTAAGGTTTTATCAGGGTTTAAGAGTGTGAAAATTTATTAAGGATAGTTCATGTTAGACAAATTTTGGATACCATAGGATAGGGTTATAAAATTATTCCTTTTGCAATGCATGTTAGCGTAGTTTAAGGTAACTTTGATAAGTTTAAGGTAATGTTCATTTTGATCTTATGATTGTCTAAGCCTTTTCATGTCATCCTTCAAGATGGTTCAAGTGATGCTAAGGGTTTAGGGTGTCTTGTTAAGTCATATGTCATGTATTAAGGTCATGTCATTCTACTTCTAATCTATACAAGTGTCCAAATAGGCTTTATGTTATATCTAAGGCCAATAAGTCATTGCCAAACTCTTTTATAGGTTAATAACATGTGTACAATTGTCAATAACAACTTTAAGACCCCAAAAAGGTGAAAAGCACATAATATAGGTACTTTAAAATGACTTATGGAGAATATTATAACATGAGGTTGGCAGACATTTAATGATAAGTTAGTTTTAAATGAATAAAAGTAGTTAAAAGTGACTCTAAACACTTAAAAGAGGACATTCATTCACTTGTATGAATCAATAAGGTTTTTTTTAGGTGAAAATTATTCAATAGGTGTCTCTTCATATTCCCCAAGTCAAGTAAAGGTTTAGAATGGAGGTACAGGTGGATAAAATACTCCCTTTCCTCCTTCAACTCCTTGTTAAGCTTGTAAAAGCCAACTTTAGATTCTTGTTCCATACATATGAGAGATATTTGGGGATTGATCCTTTTATTATAGGATGGATCCATAAGTCATTAAAATACATGGCCATAGTTCTCAAATAAGTGGTCCTTTCTTTATGATCAATTTTTAAGAAGGCAAGGTGGTATTAAACCCTATCCAAACCCATAAAGGATTAGTTTTAGACATTGTTAGTGAAAATGTGAACTCATTAATGATAATATAATGTTGTGAAAGTATTTTTAGGCCTTATCCAATCCCATTATATCATCTTAGATCTTTTTTTTTGGCATGTGTGGCAATGAAGAGTGAGTAAAACCTTTAGTTATGTTAGATGCAGACCTCAATGAGATTGTAGGTAGTGTTTTGGATTTTGTAAGAGTATTATTATAAGTTTATAGTATGAATAAAATAATACACATTTTATTTAGTTCCCTAATGAATCTATCCTTTTAAACTAACCATTAGATCCACTTTAAGGACTATGCTAGTGGATACGTACATTGAAATGAAAACCAAGTGAGTCAGGCATAATTAATTTTACTTGATATCTAGGGCATGTGATAAAATAATGAAAATTTAAGTAATATATATAGGTTATAATGGGATAAATAGGTGAAGTAACTCCAACAATTTTAGTAACCTCATCACCAACTTACCAAGGCAAGCTTATTGGCATCCCAAGCCATAGACTATGTATAAACCAGCCTACACATAGCTGAATTGAAAAGGTGATAAATATTGAATTATAAGTGTTTTTTAAGGTTAAAAAATAATTATATAGGTTAAGATACAATGTATGGTTGTATTCATTGATAATATGGTCCAATATGTAGGATAAATGAACCTAAAATGAAAAAAATAGACATATGTTGTATTCATTGATAATATGGTCCAATACATTGTATGGTTGTATTCATGTTATTATATGATTGTCTAAGCCTTTTCATGTCATCCTTCAAGATGGTTCAAGTGATGCAATGAAGATATGAATTAGAAATGAGAATGTGAATGGGTTGGTAGAGGGTCAAATAAAATATATAATAACTTAAAAAATTTATAACACCCACCAAGTAAATATAGAGCATCCCCAAACCATATTTTAAGCCTAATAGTCAACTACAGGTCTATCATTGGCCTGAGTAAAGAAAGGACGAATAGGGTAGTTCTAGAGTGTTTTCAGAGGATGAAGATGATAAAAGGAGTTTTAGGACACATTAAATTGTTATAAATAACATCAAAAGTGATATGGATTCTTTTGAAGAGGTTTTTATTATAGAAATGCAATCTAAACACCTTATGTACCTACAAGCCTAGTGGAAAAATTTTAGGTTTTTACTCAAATGTAAAAGTCCATATGCAATATTCGATGGAAATTAGAGTTTATAAGCTTTTTAAAAAGTTATGTAACTTGGTAAAGGCCATTAAATTTATCGATATACCTATACTAGAGTCAAGTATCAAAGTGTAGGCCTTTGGGGCTAAATTGGTTAATTGAATCACAAACCCTCAAGCCATGAAGTAGTAGGTTAAAAATCTTATGAAAGGGGGATATCTATTATATTTAATTGAAAAAAATTGAATATATTTATATATACCTAAAATAGGTATTTCAAACTAATATCAAACATCTCATGCCCTATTTTTTTAAATTGACCTTTCTTGAGTTCATTGATAAACCTGTATTGCCCAAGAAGGATATCTTATCCATGTGTTAACTCTCTTAATAAAGTGCATGGAAGTAGTTAGAATTTGTATATATTTTGGATGTATTCAGACTCTAATAATCTAGTATTAATTTTTGAATTGAAGGCCTACAAGCTATGAATAAATGTTAAGATTGTAAGGCACTCACAAACTGCATAAGTGAGCCTAAGAGACTCCAAATATTTACTCAGATATACCTTGAAAATTATAATGGTGAAAAAATATCTTAGGGTTGTGTGAAAATTATTTTACCCTGAAATGTTCAGGCATTGGTTCTTAGGTCAATGGCCTCATCTTTATTAACCATTGCTAAGACTACAAAGTACTCACAAGTTGTTAAGAGACTCAATATGACCAAATGAATGGAATTTATTATAAAATGGATTTACATGGATTATATTATATATTATATTACTAGTATGACCGTCATGGACCTCATGTACACTTGACTGATATATTGGCTAGCATGTGGTAAAGCAAAACTGTATAATATTAGCCTAAAAATATTAATGTAGGCATATTTATTAGTATATATGGTAAGGATGGGCCTCAAAATCAAGTGTAAATAATTTTTAATCTTAGTAAGAGGTTCCATAGTCCTATACACACTTTTTTGGGTCTCCTAATAAGGTATATGATTTTTTCAAGTCACTAATTTCGGCTAAAAAGGTGATTATCCCACCATGTCCCTGAAGAAGCATAGCTATAGACCTATTAAGTACCCTTGGAGAGATTATTTTCAATGTATTAAATTATGATATGATGTTACAAAAATTAAAAAACTCATTTTAAATTATTGTAACCTATGACTTCTTGAAAAATTACTCCAATTACCTCTCAAGCCTAAACATACACTTAGGCTAGGGTTTTGGTCATTTCTTGGTTCACCCATCCATACAAAGTTATAGATCCTTAAATTTGGTATGGATCATGATTATTACATACTTAAATTTAATCAAACATTTATTTGAATTTTTACATGTGTGAGCATTTACTAGAGAAAAATATTAGTCTCTAGACCTAGAGACCTAATTGAGGGCTAATTAGAGAGAGAAATGAGTGGTGTAAGTGCACTTGAAATGAATGTTTGGTTAATAAATTTTTTAAATTGTTTTAAGAGATATTAGGTACTCAAAAATATGACTATTTTTATATAATCATATATATATATATATATATATATATATATATATTTGTATACAAGGATCTTTGTGTGTTTTGAGGGTTATAAGGAATTGAAGACAAGTATGGGATTTGGGTGTGAAATCAAGTATTAAAAAGTGTTCAAATATTTCATTAGGATTGACACAATATTTTTAAAATTTAGAGATTCCTTTCATGAATATATATTTCATTCATGAAGATAAAATCAAGATTTGATGTATTTCAACAAAAGAGGCATCGTGAGACCAAATGGCTTTCAAGACAAGATTTGAGGTATTTGATGATCAATATTGAAATATTTGTATAAGGATTTTATAAAATTTATTAAAGGTGTCCATAACAATAATAAATGGTACTTTAAGGTGAGTTAATAACCAAGGAGTCTTACTTGTCACTTCCTAAGTTAAGAGGAGGGTTGTTTGAAGAGGAAACAAGATGTGTCAAGAAAAGAGAGAAACACATAAGCCATTTACAAGATTAATAATCATAAATAAGGTATCAAATATCATTGAATTAATTATTAAACTATTCCCAAACCTCATTATTAATTTTAAATCTTGATAAACACTTGTCAATGACTCTCTTCTATACCCTTCTCTCTCTCCTCTCATTCTCTATAAATGCAACTTTGTTTGGCTTTGTAAGGATCCTCCACATAATTATGGTGAAATAAAACTCATTTGTATGAATATTATGAATCAAGAACTATTTTTTTTACATATTAAAACTATTTTTAATGTGTGTTCATGGATGGTTGATTTTTTCAAGTGATTTTCAGAGTCTTACTTGGCATATTGTCCTATTCTAACACATATATGTAATTTTAAATCTTATTTTGTATCTCATGTGAAGTGTTTAAGTGTGGTGAAAGGGTTGAGTGATTTTTTCTATTCATTATTATCATCCAATACATATTTATTATTCCTCCTATCCTAAGCAACCATAACAAACTCCACATTAAAATGTTGATGTGAGAGATTTACGTTATGAGTAGTGTATGTTAAGGTTAATCTCATGGTATACATCTGCACATATATCTAGTTGGTAGTAATAAAATAATTTTGTGTATCACACCCTTAGTTAGTTTTATTTCATGTTATTCTTATCCCTTTTCCTTTGTAAGTAAGAACTGTAGAAGGCCTAATTGATACATCAAGGGGATATAACCCTATAATCTAGAGGTTTAGTCTACCTAAAGGTCCCCCACAACCTAAGACTAATCCCATTTCATAGCTCAATTTGAAATGGATTATATAATATTTATATAATCCCTATAAGCTTAAAAAAAGGCTTCCAATTTAGGAGTGAGGGTGCAAATGGAATAATAGTAATAACCATGAGATTATAGCTCATAATATTATAATAGTTCATATGAACTATAATCTATGAACTTATAAAGAAGTTATAATAGTTTATAAAATTAAGGATTATAACTCCTTAACCAGTTACATAATGTTTGATTCCATATAGGTACCTAATTTTTCCTCAAATATTATTGTACCATGTATTTATTTTTGGAATATCCATGTAAAGTTCCAAGACTTCTCAAGCTTAAACAAGATATCATGAGTGTTTTGGAGTGGTATAACTTATTAATAATTTTTCATAAATTTGTAGAATTTAATGAATAAATAAATATATATATATATATATATATATATATATATATAATATTATTATCAAATATATACATCTTTCCCATAATTCTTATGATCTTATAATAGTAGCCTCTTGAGCATTACAAGACTTTTTGTAAGGGATGAGAAATAAATTTAGGCCTAAAATCCATCCAAATGAGTGTTACTAGTTATAATTACCTATAATGGGTCTATAAAAACCTATATCATGTCTCTAAAAATTCTACCAAAGGTGCTTTCTCTCTAGTTGCTCCTAAACATGACTTGCTTATATATATGATTTATAGGCAGAATAGTGTTTTTGACCCTAATTATTATGATTTGGAATCTTATTTACTTTAAAGGAGTTAAATATTATTTGGGACATAATAAAATGACTTAAATATATTAAAATTATTTAAATTTTTTAAATCATCTAAAAAACACAAACTTATTCACCCTTTTTCACCCATAGGCATATAGGTGCACATTAGGCCTGTAGGTCTATGTTTAGGTCTCTTGACTATGAATATTAAGGTTTAAATCTTATCATTTGAAATATAATGGTTTTTAATTATTTTATAATGTTACTAATTCATATATTTAACCTATACAAACCTTTCAACCTTTTCAATTACCACAAAATAGTGTGTATTTCTTAATTCTCCCCACATCAAGACAATATATGACCATTTAGGCTTCATGGCTACAAGTGTAAGGTTTTTTTTTTAATTTATAAATTTGTTGATATATATAATATTATAAGTTTTATTAATTATATTATTTACATTTATACAAAAATATTTGTCCTATTATATCTATCACAAGATTAGCCTTTCTTGAATTTAGGCTTATAATAGTCATGTAGGTAAGTATTTTATGCCTTTGGGCTATAGGTGGTCAAATTGAGTTATATAGAATAAATCATATTTATTAAAAAATTTAAAATTAAATTAAACCTAAATTTATTTTAATTTCACATACACACCTTATTTGTTATTCAAAACCTCATCACCAATGTGGCTTTTTGTTTTACTACTTGTTGACAGGCCTATAAGTAGTCCTTTAGGCCTAAAACTCTCTCTTTTTCCCTATTTAGTATTATTAAGAAAAATTGGAAAATAAAAAAATTATGGGAAAATTGAGAGATTCTTTAATATTCTTCTCATAATTCCATGTGTTCAAATCACTTTGTGTATCCACTTGACATCCTCAAAGTCCTTTTTCAAACTTACACAGTCCACTTGAATTTATATAGTCTATTTGAATGAAAATTAAGTTAAGCATTTAAGATTTAAGGTTTAAATTATTTTATATATTTTAATAAAGAAAATAAAATTGGATAATTAACTCAAGATTTTACGTATCCCTTCCACTTAAACCATTTGATGCAAATAGTGACCTATAGATCCACATATCTGTAGGTTCATAATCTTAATTCGAACATGGCTTGAAAATAAACTCTTAGATCTTGACATAAAATATTTCCACCTAGAATAAGATTTATAATTGTTTTTAAATACTTATTTTAATATTATATTATGTATTCAATAGTTTTTTATCATGAAATCACACCCCTATTTAACAAGATTTCTTCACCATGACTGCAAGTTTTGATAGTCTAGATGTGTATACAAAAATATATATTTTTATTAAATATCATGAATCCAAATGTCTAATATACATTAATTATATTTTATTAACTATTTATCATCTCATTTATTCTAGTTAATGCACTCAAAACACCTCATAACTCATGCAACTTGATAGTGTTATTGAAACTAGCAAAACAAGACTATTAGACAGTTACACAGAACATGAACATGAATACAAATTAATAAAATGGTATTTTAAGGGTAAAATAGTGTTCAATAAACCATTATAAATAATTATAATTCATTCATATGATTTTAGGGTTCTATATTTTGAGAAAACTAACCCTGATGGGGTTTTGCGTCCTTTTATGCACCTTAACTTATTAACAATTATTCATAAAGTTAAGGAGCCTAACTAGAGTAAAAATGATAGAAATTTAAAGTGCCTTATGGTACCCTAATATGTATAGTATCTTAGACTCTAAATTTATATCTCTTCAAAGTACCAAGTGAAAACATGTTGCCTGTCTTGAGCTACCAAGAAGACTAGTGGAGAAATGGAGTGGGTTTTTGCATTGTTTAGCTCTAAAAATATTTAATATTAATGGATTTGGATACAATAATACCATGTGTACATATGGAAGATTTTTCACCTTGAAAACTAATAGAATCCCTCTACAAAATACCTCCAAAATTATGCTTTATTCAAAAAATATGACTGTTCTACCCTTTGAAACTAATAGAGATGTTGAATCAGATGACTCTTAATCTTATCCTAACCTATAAAAAATGTGTAAGAGACTGAAAAAAATTCACACCCTTGTTTTCCTATATTTCTCTCAAAAATCCTCATTTGTATTTTGGAAAATTATTAATGGTAGTTACAAAGAGATGCCAACATTGGAAATAAGTTATATAAGGCATTTGGGGAAGATATATAGACACATACAAGTATGATATCATCACATAGTGTTATATGATTTTAAATAACCTCTATCTAAGGACAAAACCTTCATGTTTTCTATTTAATATCAAGGTTCATATTTAAAATTGGAAATAAAAATGAGACTAAATTAGTAAAATACCTTGATCTAGTCAAAATTAACTTAAACTCTTCAAATTACTATTAAAAATAATGTAACCAACTTACTAGTTTGGCTTGTTTGACCAATTTGGTTATCTTTAGACCATGTTTATCCTAGAAGGGTAACCACCTTGTCTCCTTGAGAATGCTTCCTCATGGACTTGATTTCCACATAACCTTAACTTTATCAAGCTAACCTTAAAAAATGTTAAACACAAAATTAAAACCATAAATAATTACCATTTTATGACAAGACAAAATGTTTTAACTCAACTAGTAACCAAACCATCCTAAATGACCTTATAAGCTTACAAACAAGACATATTACCTAACAAATTAGATTAATAATTACCAATACAAATCCTTCATAATGGATATTGACAAAGTTAATACCAAGTACATGAAATCTTCAAATTATCCTCATTCATGATAGCTAAATTTTGGCTAACATCTTTGGTGACTTCCTAGGATTGCATGCCTTCTATGCACCTTAGATTGGTTGCATAGTTCATCCATTGGGTTATGGAGTCATCTTAGCTCAACACAAAACATGAATTAACCCTAACACTCAACACTTGAACTCTTAAAACAACTAAAATAGATGACTACCTTCATCAACAAAACAAGACAAAAATAAACACACCAAATCAACACACACATGATAAAACAAGACAAAACACTATAAAACAAATAATTTAGAGGAAAGACAAAATAAGAAACTGCTATGTACAACTAAATTTTGAAAATTGATCCTCTTGGATCAAAATGAAAACTCTTTGAGTAACCTTCATGTGATGAACAAGCATGGTAAACAATTTGTTGATTAGGCTTTATTCTTACTTGACCAACTCCTTTATTGACCACCACCTTCTTTGGCTTGACCTCAAATGGATATATAGTAGCAAACATGTCTTTAATGAAGAGAAATTCATATTGATCTTCAATTCTTACCTCATACTATTATCCATCCTTGGAAATGTGATAGACCTAAAAAATGAATATGGTTTGATCCATAAAGGAAGCAACATTCTCATCATCATCTTCTATTATATCCTCAAATTCCATCTCTTGATCACCTTCAAAAGTTTCATATTTAATCATAGGTATCCACATCACAAATTTTAACTTCTTGGTAATGAATAATAACACTTGTTAGATTGATAAGATATTTTTATTTCTCATCAATAAATTCCTCTTGCTATTCTTGAAGTGCTAACCTACCAAACTCTTCAAATTCCTTGAAATTTCCTGCGTATAACTACCACATGTCCACAAGATATCCATGAAATTGTTCATGAGAATCAACAAGATAATCAATTATGGTGTTATTTTCAAAATCCTTCTGATACATGCTTTCACCATGTTCCTTAGATAAGACAAAAATCTTATCACTATCCTCATGGGCTATAGGTTTACTATAAAAACTAGATCAAAACTTTTGTAGCTCTTTCCAATAGGTATCTTCTTCTTTGTCAATTGAAAACATGTTGAGTTCAATTCCATTCTTATCATTCTGTTGAGGATTAACAAGTTGGTCTACTACTTTATTTGTTGAATATACTCATGACATGGTTGAAAGCTTTCTTCTTCATGTTTTATATTTTTCTCATGAGGTTAAAAAAGGATAATAGTCAAGGCATATTTAAGAATACCTACCTTATGCTCAAATAAAACCTAAAAAAATACTTCATGGTCACCTTTCCCTTTATCAAGATTCAATCCATGAGAGATATATTAGTCTTCTTTTTCCTCCGTTAATAATGTAATATCATATTCCCATTAAAGGTTTAATTAATCATGTCTTTCTTGTGCTGAAACATATTTTCCCTCTTTTAGAGGGCGTATAACTTTTGAAAATTCATGTTGGAGTTCACATTCATGTTATAGAGGGATCACATGGTTTTTGAACAAGTCCATTTCTTCCATGAAACTATGATACAGTTGCTTCCATGCTTGATTAAGATCTTTTTATTCACTCTTTTCAATGGAATCACTCTAACGAGAGGCTTTTGTCATGTTAAATTTCACCCCTCCATCAAGACCATATTTCTCACCATCATTGAAGATTCATATGTTTCCTTCTTGACAAACATGACTACCAAGAAATATCTCATCATTATATACACTATAAACACTCTTTTCATAACCCTATTGAGATTTATTTACAACTGCATCCTCCTCAAACCTTTTAAGGATTTACACCTCACCTTATTATCTTAATATACTCCCTTTTTTGAGTGAAAATTCATATTTTACCCTCAACATAGCAGGTTATCCTTCACATAAAGAGAGGGTGGGAGGGAAAGAGACTTCATTAACTTGTATAAATCTTGATAGAGAGTCTTTCCAATATAGGATTTTGGGGGGTTAGATTCATTGAAGGATTATTAGAGAGATGGAGAAGAGATTTGAATTGAAGATGATACATTATTCTCCTTCCAATCCTCAGTAAATCTATCAAACTTTGAGGTGTTTTGAACTTAAAAAAAACCATAACATGAAGGTTACTCGAAGAACTTGAGTGACTTCAAATCTCCCTTGATTTGAATTTTGTACACTTCTACTTCTATTAAATTTGTATAGGCATGGGAGAAGGTTATTTATCAAGATTAGGCATGACATAATTAGGGATATGAGTCCAAAAATCTATCAAAGATGGAATGGGCTTAGGCACTTGAGGAAGAGTGGGTGGAGATAGAATTGGGATAGACCTTTCTTGATAGGAAATTGTAACTTAGGCTAGGTTTGTAGTACAATAAATTTGATATGTAGAAGGAGTAGGAATAAAAAATTAAATGTATTTCATTTGTTTCCTCTATTCATGTACTAATCTATTATATAGACATTGAATCAGACCTTTTATTTTTATCACCTCATCAATTACCATTTTTGATTCCTTATCTTAATATCTACCCACCAAGACTTAAGTGAAAGCATGAAATTATTCATCATTTGATTTTTTTTCACTTTGAATAGAAGGTTTATATACAATTATCCCATGTTCCTTCTGTTTATCAATCTCATTTAATAACTCTTCTAAACTTACAAGGGTTTGTTTGAATTCTAATAAGGTTCGAGTAGAAGCAAAATGGCATTGATAACATTGACTAAAGGATTGAGTAAGCTGAAAATGATGATGTAGTGTATTTGGAAAGGAAATATAAGGTTCTTGATAACCTTGGTTAGTTTGACATGTTGCTTCTTGAGAGCCACTTGGGGGAGAATCCATAAATGCCATCAACTTGATATGAAGAATGTGAAGGCATAAATAATGCATCTTGAACAAAATAATGATGATAATACATATGAATTTTATGATTTTTAGACACTTTAATCTATTATACCATATTATATTCACTTGGATTTACCATTTATTCTTGTCTTCATACCTCCAAAGGTTGATGAATTAAATATTAGCACCAAACAATCTTTAATGAGATGTAATCCTTGTCACACCAAGCATGCCAAAACTATTATCATTGAAAATTTCACCCATTGATTATGTTTTTCAATCCTCCTCACTCAAGTAATTTTATGGAGATAACTTGAGGCTTTGGGTTGCCTAATCATTTCACTGAATCTTTATATAGGGTTAGATCCCTTGATGTCATCACTTGAAACTACTACTATAACTATTGTTTGCTTGGAAAAGGGAAAGAAAACTAAAATTAAACTAGAATAGGGAGTTGATACACCAAATTAACACCCTCCACTTGTTTATACTACACTAGGAACATGAATTAGTTCTAAATATGATCACACTACTCAAGAAGGACCTTCAAGAATGAGTATTTCAACATGGAGGTTGCAGATAATGTGTTGAATAAAAGGGATAATAAAGATGTCTAAGGAAGAAACTAATGACTAAAATCCACTTCCAAACTATGGAAGGATATAAAAACTCACCATTGATTTGTATTAAGATAATTTATTTACAAATATCTAGGAAAGGACAAATGAGAGAGATAGAATGCACAACTACTAGAATTCATCAACTATCACACAAGTACACTAATTTCAAGAATATGATAAAATATAAAAAAAATTATTCAAGATTTAAAGGAATATTTCAAGTGTTTATTCTAGTATGGGTTCACCATAATCAGCCAAAATATACATTACAAGCCATTCAAGGTAGCATATATATAGAAGAAATGAAGGATACAAAGAAAAAAAGGCACAAGATATGCATAGATAAGTGTCATCCACCTAAAATCATTTAAAAGTCCATATGGAATATTAAAAATATATTATTTTCATCCTCTTTAATGTGTGTTTCTCATTTTAATGATGAAATTCACCATATAATGTATGAGTTCTTTATTGAAGAGTTGCAATGCACTTCTTGAAGGAGTAGTTACAACTTGGAATATTGACACTTGGCATCATGGACTCATTAGGAACCTCTAAGTCACTATAGGATGTGAAATGATTCTTATTAATTTGGTTGATATGAATACTAAATTTCAATATTATTCTAATAAGAACCTATATTTGATTGAAAAACATGCTTGATTCAAATGAAGACCATAAAACAAGTCTTTCTTTCAATCCTAGGCATAGTTATTGCTTGAGGTCTACTATCATATTTTGGATACCTCTCAAAAATACTATATGGTATCATTACACCTATGTTAAATTTCAAAACCATCTCTAATATTTAGGTATAGGTGTAATAGGTATGATATAAACTCTTCATAACATGTTTGTTTAACACTATTTGTCTTGAACCCTCCAAAATATGTTGCAATCATTGTAGACCCTATTCATGAGGATTTATAAGCATCCTTTCATGAATTATCCATGTTTTATGTGGTTATAATGGAATCCATTAGGATTATACTTGGTTAAACTTCATGAGAAACATTCAAAAACTACATTCTTAGGTCTACACCAGTCATTTGTAGGTAAAATTATATACAAAATTACATCACATGTGCCAAAATAATAAATAATTTAGGTGTATAAAAGTGTTTATAGGTTTTAAAAATATTTTTTATTCCACATAAATCCATTTTTGTCATTTTTAAGGACAATCTTCTCCTTCAAGTCTCTTGTAAGGTTTTAACAGGGTTTAAGAATGTGTAACCTTCTTAAGGATAGTTCATAAATGTAAGGCATCCAATTCCATAAATAATACCATAGGGTTTGATTTAATATAGGTACATAATTATCCCTAATATATTTTTGTCATATATATTTCCTCTTGGAATATCTATGTAGATTTTCATGCCTTCTCAAGATTCAAAAATGATAACACGAGGGTTTTGGAGTGGTCTCACTTCTTAAACATTATTCATAAAGATGTAGTCTTTAGTTAAAAATATAACAAAAATATTATTTTTTTATAAAAAATCTCCATATTTACCATAATTATATTTATCCCATGTAAATATTCAAGGAATTTCTGAGCTTAGAATAATATCCTCTCAGGCATTACAAGAATGTATCTAAGGGCTAAAAAAGACTTTTAGGCCTAGAAGCCTTCCAAATGAGTAATAATGGTTAGAATTACATCTAGTTTGTGTGTAAATACATATTAAATGTATCTTAACATTATCCTAGAGTTTTTAATCTCCAATTGGTCTTGAACTTTACTTGCTTATACATAGGGTTTATAGGTAGATTAGTACTTTTGACCCTAACTATTATGTTTTTCCATATTATTAACTTGTAAGGAGTTAAAATTTTTGTGGGAGATATTAAAATTAATTATAAATATATAAGGTATTTAAAATATTTAAATGACATCAAAACTGAAGTCTTATTCACCCTTTTTCACCCACAACAATGTACATACACATTAGGAATGTAGGTTTGTGTTTAGGTCTTTTGACTGCAAATATAAAGGTATACCTCTTACCATTGGAAATAAAATGGTATATATTGATTATATAATATGAATAATAAGTACTTTTAACCTATAAAAACCTTTTAAACTTTTAACTTACCACCAAATAGTGTGCCTTTCTTAATTCTTCATATAACAGGCCAAAAATATGACCATTTAGACTTCATAGTCATAAGTGTAAATATTTTATTATTATTTGGAACTTTAATGATATTTATAATAATTTAATGTTTCTTCATTCTCTTCATAACCTTTATAAAAAACTCATGATCTTCTTTTATCCATCAAAATATTAGTTTTTCTTGAATATAAGCCTATAATAGGCTTGTAGGTAGGCATTTTAGGCCTTTCAGCTATAGGTGGTCAAATTGAGTTCTATAGGATAAAATAGACTTATTAAAGTGTTTTTATTCAAATTAAATTTAAATTTAATTTAATTTGGAAATCTACACCTTATTGGTTCTTCAAAACATCATCACCAACATGTTTTTTTTGCTCTACTACCTATTATCATGTATGTAGGCAGTCCTTTAAGCTTAAAACCCTCCTTTTCCCTTGTTTGGTCTTACTAAGACAAAGTGGAAAAACACAAAATTATGGGAAAAGTGACATATTATTTAATATAATTATCATAATTCCATGAGTTCAAATAACTTTGTGTATCTATTTGACATCCTTATTGTCTTTTTTCAGACTTATATAGTCCACTTGAATTTACAAAGTATATTTGAATGTAAAATGAGTTAAGGGTATAATATTTCAGGTTTAAAGTTTTTTAGATATTTTAATAAATAAAATTAAATTTTATTATGCAATAAATAGACCAGGTATCCTTTCCACTGAAACCATTTTATGCCAATAGTGACCTAAAAGTTTGCAGACTTATAGGTTCCCAATCATCATTTGATTGAAAATAGAATATTATATATTGAACTCAAAGATTTATACCTATAATTCCATTTGGAAATATTTATAAATAATTATATTAATACTATATTACATGTTTAAGAGTTTTAGATCATGAAATCACACCCCTATTTAACAAGATTTTTCTACCATGACTGTAAGTTCCAACAGTCTAGATGTGTATGAAAAAATATCTATTTTTCATGAAGATCATGACTTAAAAGGTTAAAAAATATGTTTTATATACCTTAATATTATTGTTTCAACTATTTATCATCTCATTTCATCCAATGAATGCACTCAAAACACCTCATAGCTACTGCAACTTGATTGTTGTTCAAACTAGCAAAACAAGAGTATTAGAACTTACACAAAACATGAACATGAAGAAACATTAAATAAAATGGTATTTTAAGGGTCAAGGATTTATAAATATACCATTAAATAAAATTATCATGTATTCATCTTCTTTGAGGGCTTTGTATTTGTATAATACTAGCATGGATGGGGTTTTGAGTCCTTTTTTGCACTTTAACTTCTTAATGATTATTCAAAAAGTTAGGGCCTAACAAGACGAAAAATGAAAAAAAAATTAAAGGGAATTTTGGTAACCTTATATTGATATGATATTTTAATCCAAATTTATCTCTCCTCAGAGTACCAAGTGAAAATTTATTAACTATCTTGAGCTGCCAAGAAGACTGGTGAAGAAATGGAATGGGTTTTTGAATTATTTAGCTTTGAAACTCTTTCATATGCTTGGATTTGGGTATAATAATATTATGGGGACCTATGGAATAGTTTTTACCTTTTAAACCAAAAAAAAACCTATACAAAAGACCTATAAAAGCATGTTATCTTCTAATATCTAAATGTTTTACACTTTGTAATAGTTGGAGATGGTGAACTAGGTGAGTATTCATCTTATCTTGGCCTCTATGGATGTGCAAGAGAGTGACAAAATGTTTCAAACCCTTATTTTATAGTATCTATAAATTATGAAATGATGAATTCTAGTTACAAAGAGACTCCAACATTGGAAATTAGTTATATAAGGCATTTGGGGAAGATGTATGAACACATACAAGTATGATGTCATCACTTGATGTTAGATTATTTTAAAGAATCTCTATCCAAGGATAAAAAGAAATCATATTTTATATTTACTAGCAACTTTGATCTTAAAATTTTTAAAGGACAATGAGACCAAAGAATTAAAATACATTAATCTTGTCAAAAATATATTAAACTCTCCAAATTACTTTTAAAATAAGTTTAATCAACTTATTAGTTTAGCTTTTTTGACCAATTTGATCACCTTTAGACCATGGTTGTCTTAGAAAGGTAACCACCTTGTATTCTTATGAATTCTTCCTCATGTAATTTATTTCCACTTAACATTAACTTTATCAAAATTACCTTAAACAATGCTAAACACAAAATAAAGACCATAAAAAATGACCATTTGATGACAAGACAAAGTGACTTAACTCATATACTAACTAGACCATCCTAACTAACCTTGTAAATTGTTGAGGAAGATAGACTACCTATCAACTTAGATAAATAATTACCAATAAAAATATTTGATAATGTCTATCAATAAAGTTAGGACCAATTACATCAATGTTTCAAATGATTGTCTTTCATCGTAGCAAAATTTTGGCTAATAGTTATTGCTTCCCTTTTAGCATCAATGGGGTTTACCTTATAGCTTGGTTTGATATTAAAATTGGTATCATATGTAGTATATGTGTTGGATACATACTTAATATTTTTTAATTAAATGATTTTCATTTTTAAATATAAAATAATATGGCATAAGTCATCAAAACATTTAAATTTTTTGAAGATAATATACTTATGTAGTATGGAAATAAAACTCTATTTGAAGATATCTTAAAGTGATTTATCCACTATTGGATTTTTTATTTTGACTAACATTATATTTTACCTCAAAACATACTAATTTTTGGACTCATTCATTCATTTATTGATCTTTGAAATTTGTGGATGTGACTTCTTTTTAGTAATGTTGATAGAGAAATGTGTTATAAATTGATCTGCTAGAGGTTTGATTTTTTTAATAGACAGTATTGGTAGATAATAAAAACTTTTTAAATAATAATAGTTTAGTATTTTTGGAAATAATTTGATCAAAAATTTATCATTGGAAGCATAATTAAGACACGTTGTATAAAATAATCAAAGATGTTGTTCAAGATCATCTTGTGTGAACTTTGGTGCTATAAACTGAGTTGGTGAAGGTTGCAATGATATCTTGGGCATAAGAGGATTATGTAATAAATCCTATCAATAAATAAATTGATTATATTTTAAATCATTTTTTTAAATAATTTTAACCTTATGTTATAAATCTTGAATAACTTAGAGAATAGTTTGCATGGTGGATCCATTAGGATTGAGATTTGATATCTGAGAAGTAATCAAAGTGGATGCAAACACCACCTATGTTTATCTAGGTAGTGAAACTAGTATTTTATTTGAAGTAATAATTTTTCCATTTGAGGATGTAACCATATTTTTTTAATATTTAGATAAAAATGTCTTTAAGAAATATTTCATGCCCCCACTAGATGTAGGAATCAATGGTGTAACTTAAGGAAATCGATGTTGAAATATATATCAATGTTAGTTCATTAATGGTTTTGGGTTTTTAAGTTTCCATTATAGTATTGAGGATATTATATATATCTTAAGTATTTTCAAGAATACATTATTGAAACAAAGTAATATATTTAACTTTTTCTTGATCTAATTTCTTGTGTTCATTGTTGTCATATGTTTCATTATCTTGATGATGAGATTCATCCCCTATGAGATTTTTTAAGTAGTTTTATAATTCTAATTATCAACTTATTTTAATAAGGTATTATATTTTAACATTTAGGTGGTATAATAACAAGATCAATATGCTCAATAGGTACAACATCTATTCTAGAACTAGACCCAAATATATATAGATTAATAAAATTGGAATATGAATACATAATGCAATCTAGACTCTATAAGGTTTAAAACCATAGGGAAAGTTAGATTTTACATAACAAGACTAAGAGGTTGGTTTCACCATTTGTTCATAACTTTTTACAATTAAAGGTAAATAGTGTGATCAATAAGAATCTAAGAGGGGAGAATAGTATCATGTGAGTCTGATAAAAATCAAGCAAAAATACACTAATGAAACTTACACCTCTATCTTAGACACTCAAATATAAAGTGAAAAGTATAAGTAACTATCAAATGATGAAAAATTAAATAATATTTAACTTCATTGAGAGCAAGAGTTGTATGTTATCCATGAATTGATGTGCTTGGTTATGTGATCAAAAAATCTTTGGCAATGGAGATTATTACATCACCTCTCTTTTTCACCTTGGTAATGTTGGGATTGGAATTAGCTTTGGCTTGGATTGGATTAATAAATGGACATGATAACACTATAACAAAGGTTTTTACTAAAGGTATTTTAGTATGATAACATTACATAAAATAAGATTATTAAACAATAGGTGAGGCCTTTTATTTATAGCCTTCCAAACTAACTCTAACCCAAGTGTAATTAGGTTAGAGTTAACTATGGTTAAGTTAAAACTAACCGTAGTTGAGTTACAGAGGGGATAATCATATAATATTTGGGATAGAGATCCTATTTATTAATCATGTCTCTCTATTTATGAATTTATGGATTTAGGGGATATGTTTTTAATTTTTTAACTTTGAGGATGATGACATCATCATGACCTCATTTTTATTGAAATATCTTTTTTTTAAAATTCAATTTGAATAATTTTACATGGAATTTTAACTTAATAATTTAATTATATTTGATAATTTTATTCATTATGCTTATCATTTTTACACTTTAGGAATTGTTCAAGTACCCTGCTTAATGGGTCAAAAGGCTAATGTGTCAATTTGCTATGTCTCAAGTTGATTGAAGATGAATCCATGAGAGGTTATTGATGTATACATGATAATAACCCAGATAAGGATGTCTCAACATGATTTTGAGCACTAATGTCTAATGTGTAATTGAAATTGTGACATTTAGTGATTCCTAAATTAATTTTCCCTACTTGATAAAAATCAATCTAAAGGTTGATTGGAATATAATTATGGCCAGAATAGAGTGTCTACTATTTTCCCTTATTTGGGAATAAATTATAATATATAGGAAAAATAACATATTATCAAAGAATGATTTTTTTTTAATTACTAATTCCCCAAAAGGTAATGGATGAGCCCTTAATGCCCCCTCAAGGGAGTGGGTGATAAAATAAAGGTGAAAAATGATACCTTGAAAAGAAGGAAATGATGTAAGCTATAGGTAATGGGGGTGTAAATACTAATTTTCCCAAAGGAAATTATAATTAGTGGTATATTAAGGTGAAAATAATGATTTTCTGAAAGGCATTTTTAATCATTAACATAATGGAAAATGCCCTATTAGGGTGGAAAAAGATAAAAATTTTCATAAAGATAGTTATAATCATTATAACAATGAAAAATGCCCTAATAGGTAAGATGGAGATAATTATTTTCCCAAAGGTGGTTATTATCTGAATGAAAAAATTCCCTAGTAAGAGATTGAATCACAATTATTTTCCCAAAGTTATAATCATTGGCAAATTAGTTTTCCCCAATTGGGGAAATAAAGAAAGGGGGATTATGGATTGAATCCATACTCACAGAGTAAGAGTAAACTAACATAAAGGATAATCATGAATTTGGGTTACCTACTAGTATATAGATATGCATTGGAGCTATTAGTGATTTAAAATTCATTTATGATTTATTACTATGCATTTAAGGTATTGTGTTAGGGTAGGTTAAAAAGTTTTCCAAGCGTGGAAAAAGATAATTAATATGAAACCATTGCTTGTAAGATCCACTAAACTAATGTCTAATGTAGCTTGGGATATTATATATCATAGTTAGAGACAACTATAATAATAATGTGTATCCAAAACATGGAAAACTTAGTTTAAATACAAGTACAAATAATTAAGGTGTAAGATATGAAAAATCAAATACCAAGTGAATATACAACCATAAAAAAAGTGGAGTAACATACACTAATTCACAACTTAAGCACAAGATATGGATAATCTAGACTCAAGGGTAAATAAATTATAAGAATCCTATGACAATCGAGAAAGAAAAAGTCAAGGAGGCAAAGAGGGAAAAAAAAAAAAAAAAAAACACCAATAAAAATAAAAAAATAAATAATAAAACACCAATAAAAATAAACAAATGAACAAAAAAACACCAATAAACAAATATAAAACCACAAAGAAGCAAAGTGAACAAAATAATAAAAAATAACTAGATAATCTAAAGCTAAGAAAAGTGCAATAAACAAACTATTTTAAATAGATAAAGATAAATTACAACCAATGGTTAATTAAAATGTTAGTGGGAATAAAATAAAATAAATTCATTTAGGTTTAATATAAGTGTTACTCTTTGTGGTAGGGTGACATAGAAGATATATAGTAATGATGTTGGTATAAAAATGCAAAAACAATTGGTGAAAGGTTGCCTGTAGGCTATAGGGAAACAAAAACACAAATAATACAACAAACATTACCATTAGGATATAATATATAATTAAACAAACATAAAAATTGGGGGAATATAATAAAATTAAGGGGTATCTGAGATGACTCTATATGCACTAGGCAAGTAGACACTACCTACATAGTTATATGGATTCGATTAAACATGAATTTTAGGCCAAATGTAGTTATCCTACGATATGGGATAGAAAAAAATTGATGAAAATGAAACATGATGGATGTGTAGAGAAATATTTAAATGGCCTCAAAAAATGGTGAGATCATGAGAAAACAGGGGATGACAATCCACCATTGTGAAAATGTCAACACAAACAAATCACACGAGCATGAAAGTATGGTTTAGGATAAAACCACTCTAAAAGGAAATATACAAGCATTAATACATGAAATAGGTTCATAATTTTTACTATCTATAAGTATGAGACTAAAAATAAGGTCACAAAATGTTGAGATCATAAATAACTTGAAATAAACCCAGAGTATTGGAAATGGTTGCTCGTAAAATAGAAAGAGTGTAAACTGAAGCCTAGTAGTATTATTTTATCAAATTAGAATACACAATGCTTAGAATATAAGCTTTTAAAAATGGTGAGAGCATATGGTTAAGTCTTATAGACACCTAAATTTGGCCACTGATAACCTCCAATCAGGGTTTTAACCAATTTCCACCAAAATGCACAATTTGGTTTAAAAACACTAAAACATGCTAAATGATGTGAAACTAACATATTAAAGTGTTGAGTTTGGATAGGGTATCCCTAAATTGGGTAATTAAATTTATAGGATACCTAACTTTGATCAGATCATTTCAAGTCAAAACACCAATTTTGCACTTAGGTGCTTTGGATTTCTCTTTTCTGTTAAATATCTTACATGAGACACGAGTCTTTTTTATTTGGTGTTGGTAACATCCTAAATGGGATAATAAATCCAATACATATAACATTTAATTCCAATTCCAATGTAGTAAAATTTTGGACTAGTAACAAGACATTTTGATCAATTTGTATAATTTGTGCACAAAGTGCTTAATCATACTTAAGAGCTAATTAAACCAAATTAGATCCTAAATAATAATTCCGTGGAAACTTTTTGAATACTTATTTTTAGAAATTAATATTGAATATTTTTTTAATCAGGTGACCTCATTTCTTGGGAAGACATCCCTAGGCCATAAATCCCATAAATATCATGATTCATGCCTCCCATGCCTCATCAATGCCTTTTATGCCTCTTAATCACTCCTTTATCCCAAATATTGATAAACCTATTTATATATTTTAATTACATAATTTAATTAATCCTTAGCCACATATCCCAATCTTAATATGGATGGTTTAGGTTGATTTTATCAATTTTCCAAAATCTATAAATAGACTGGCCATGGACATCATTTTTAAGCTTAGTTTGTGCAAAGTTACCATGTAAAATTGATTAAAAGAGCTCTCACATGCCAAATTTATGATGCCAAAATATTGATCCAAGCCAATCTAAAGCCACAAGGTGCCAAGGAGAAGAGGAGATAGCCAAGCCTCATTTGATGAAGACTTCATGAGCACAAGCCAAACAAGCCACTACACCAAGCATTTTGGAGCATCTAAGGAAGTTAAAAGAAGTTTTATTTTGAATTTTAGTTGTGTGTTTTATTCATGTTTGTTAACTAAGCTCACCCTCATGTCTAGGCCTAGATATGTTATGTTAGTTAGTGTGTTTCTTTCATTTTATTTCATTTTGAAACTAACATGATACTAATCACCTCTCTTGAGTCAAATTCCTAGATCACAAGTCCATTAAGGATGGGTAAAATATAAATCAAGTGGTTAATTGTGAAATATATAGGATTTATAAGATATTTAAGGAAAAAAAGTGGTTGAAAAAAAATTAAGGTATAGCTGAGCTAACCTGAGATACCCCATGTATCTAAGTATTGCTGAAATAGTCTATGAAGACCTTGGGATGGTGTAGTTCTCCCATAAATGGGATAAAAAAAATGAAGGTGGTTTTTAAAAAAATTAAATAGTTAAGATGGAATATCCTTAAAAAATTAGATGCCTTTATATCATGCATGTAAATTCTAAGCCTTTTTTCATGATTGTGTGATTTTTAAGGATTTTTTTTAGATTTTTCAAATATTTTTCTAATTTTATAAGCATCCCAACTCAAGAAAAAATTGTGAGATATAGAATGACCCAAATCATAAAATATTGAGAGATTGGATTATATATTTTAATAAAATTATGGGAGTATTTAAACTTAAACTACTCAAAAAATGTTGAGAGCATGGCTTAAGTGTGCTCACAAAATGATGAGAGTATTCAAACTAAAATTGTATAAAAAATGGTGAGAGAATGGGTTAGGGGTGACTAAGATAACCTCAAAATCACTACCTACATAGTCTCATCAAGACCTCAAGTCACTTTAGTTCTACATTACAATGGAGGAATTTGACTAGATAATAGTAAGTTCATGAATTAGGTAAATGGCACAATATAGAAATTGTAATCAATTGATGATATAACAAGGTAGATAAAAATTAGGTTGTTCCTAATTTGAATATAGGAAATTATAATTAAGAAAAAATTACATGGGTAAATGATACTAATTTTACCAAAGGAAGTATTAATTAATAATACCAAAAATGAGATAGAACATGACAATAATGAATAATACAATTTACCAACCACTATCTAACTATTCCTGGATACTATCTCTTTTTTAAATAATGAATAAAATATTGAAAATTCATCTAAATATTTATGATAAAGGTTTCCAAAGAACCAATGGATTATAATCAAGGCTAAAAAGTTGTAGGAAGGGTAGGTAAAACAACATCAGACAATTTACAGAAGGTATGGAAAGAACTGCATATAGTATAATATAAGGAAGGTGATAGTATGGTATAATGTGAATGATCCTCATAGAAAATACTTCTAGTCTCTTAAGTGAAATAAATATTGATGTTTAATATGTTCATGGGCTCATCAAGTTCATCTCTATGTGGGATAGCTAACCTATAATCTCCATAGTCATAATTATCAATAATGATATAAGGTCCTATCCAATTAGGCTTAAACTTACCTTTATTATTTTCCTTAGTCATGGTGTCCTAATAATTTTCTTCAAGGATAATATCACCAAGATCAAATTATTTATTCTTGACACACTTTTTATACTAACAACGTAACTAGTTTTGATATGCTTAAACTCTATTTATATTGGCCATGCATTTTTCATCTAGTAACTCTAGCTCTTGTAGGTGAGCTACTCTATAATCTTCATCATCAAGGATGTGATTCAGTGATATATATGGAGAAGGTAGCTTAACATCAATGTGAAGAATGGCCTTAGTGACATAGATAAGGGAATATGGTGTGGCTCTTGTTTGAGTAAAATAATTAGTATGTAATCCTAGAGTGTGAGGAAGATCTACAGGTGCAAATTGTAGACAACCTAATTGTTAATATTCTTAATAATGTTGATAATGGTTTTATTAAATTCCTTTATTTATCCATTACCTTGTGGGTAATATTCAATAGAAAAGTTTTGGGTATTATTAAACTCAACATAGAGTGATATGACATCCTTACTCTTAAATAATCCACCATTACTAGATATAATTTTGGATGGGATACTATAGTGTCATATGATATGGTTGAAGATGAATTTGTAAATTTTATTTCCAATATAGTGAGGGGTATAGATTCAAACCACTTAGTGAAATATTCAGTGGTGGTGAGAATGTGTTTATGACCATTAGATGAGGTAGGATTAATCTTCTCAACAAGATTGAGTTCCCATGTTGAAAATGGCCATGGTTTAATCATCAATTTCATTTTTTTGGCTAGAGCATGAATCAAATTATAATGCCTCTAAAATTTTTTACATATTTTCACATATGTAGTTACATCTACTTCCATGGTTAGACAATATTAAATATTATGTAGGAGTATTTTATAAAGGATGGTCCCACTAGTGTGGGTTCCAAAAACTCGTTCATGGACTTCCTTGAATGTTAATATAGATTCTACCAATTTCAAATAGTGAAGCAAAGCTCCATCAAAGATTATATGATAAATAATTTGGCCAAGTAAGGTATATAAATTGGATTGGTGGGTAAAGTCTTTTTTTATTATCATGAAAGGTATGGTGGAAGCATTTGATCATGAAGGTAGTTATATAGGTCTAAATACAAAATAGAACTAGGACCAACAATGTCACATATCATTTCAACAGGCAAAGGTTCATGTTTAGGTGTTAAAATATGTTCAAAAAGGAATTAATAGTATTTTACCTTGTCTATGTTGTGGATAAAATAACTAATTGTAACAATGGTATATGATATCTTGTTATTGACCTAAGGTATGTGCTCAAACAAAATATGGGAAATTTATTGCTTGAGAATGTCAACCATGGTGTTGTATGTTACTAGCTTATCATCTTTTGTCTAGAACTAGTTGAAGACCTAATTGATGATTACCTAAGAATAATCATCAACCACAAGATGCTAAATTTTTCATTGTAATGCTTTAAAAATACCTACAATGAGTATTCCATATTCAACCATGTTATTATCTCAAGTAAAGTTAATATGAAATGATTTAGGAAAAAGATCCCCATGTGGTGTGATAAATAGTAGGCCTACCTTTAATCCATGAGATGTGAAGGACCAATAAAAATAAAAATTCTATTGATGATATTTAGGTTGTGTTTCTATGATGGTCATGATAGACTTGTCTAGGAATGTAAAAGTGAGTGTTGCAGTATCAAAAAGGGGACCTTCCACATGCTAATTTACAAGTAATTATATTTTTATAGCCTTTTAATTAACATAATCAATCTCAAATTCACTCAAAATCATGATAAAATTAACCATACGACCTTGTAAAGTAATATTTAATAGTATATACTTAAATGAATCTGCTTTAGAAATGACTATGGTCTTATATTTAAGCATGTAATGACATAGCTTTAGGCCTACAAAGATCATATCTAAACAATATTTTAATATTAGTTTATAGTTATATTCATACACTACCAGTGTAAGGATTAAATAGTACACAACATGTTCTTTCCCATTTTCATCATGTTGGGCTAAAAGGGTCCTTAAGGCATTACCAGTGGTAGATAGGTATAGTATAAATGGTCTCCCTAGCATTGGTGGTAAAAATACATGTGGATTAGAAAGGTATTACTTCAGAAAATTGAATAATTTTTTACATTAGTCAACCGAAATAAATTTAACACATTTCTTCAATAAATGAGCGAAGGGATGGCATTTATTGACCAACAATGAAATTAATCATTTGATAGACTAGATTTTGACATACAAACTATGGATCTACTTTGAAGTGGAAGGTTGAAACATCTTAGGAAAGGATTGCACCGTGGTAGGAACAAATTAAATATCTCATAAATAGACACCAAAGACACACTTCTTGGTATTAAGTCAAACATTGTACTCATAAAGATTTTAAAAAATCACTTATAGTACAATTAAATGATCTACATGAGTCTTAGATTTACCTAATATCTCATCGATATAGTATTTGAAAATATCATGCATCACATCATGAAATATAAAGGTTATATCTCTCAGGTATGTGGCCCCAACATCCTTGAGGCTGAATGGAATAACTTGATAGCAAAACATTTACCAAGGGGTGGTGAACATTATTATGTGTTGGTCCTTTGGCACAATCCTAATCTAGTTATATCTTGAAAAACCATCCATAAGGGAAAAAATTTCATACCTAGATATAAATTTGACTATCATGTATGTATTTGGTAGAGGAAATTCATACTTGGGGTGGGCCTTGTTGATGTCTCTAAAATCAATGTAGATTTTGATCCTTTCTAGCTTTTTATTGATAGACACAATGTTTGAAATCCACTCTGAATAGTTGGTCATTTAGATGCATCTTGCTTACAAAGGTTTTTATAACTCCTTAGATAACATATTAATATGAGGATGCATCTTATGCAATTTCTATTTTATAGGTTTGGCATTAGGATATACAATGATGTGGTGTACAACTAATATGGGGTCTAAAACTAGCATGTATGAATAGGCCCATGCAAAAACATTAATAAACTCCCTAAAAATGGATATAGAAACTTCATGTTCCTCCTCAATGAGGGACACACCTAATTTAATCCACTTTAGATCATTTGGAGTCATAATGTTGACTTATACAATATCCTCTACTAGGAGAGTCAAGCCATCTTCTAGAATAGATGGTAAGGATGTGAATTGGCTTACAATGGCAAAGTCCTCTGGTCAAACTAGTTCTTCAAGCTCTTCCAAGTAGGATGAATATGAATCACCTAATGGTAAAAATGTTGATGTAACAATTTTTTTAACACATTCTTGATCAATTTTATCAAAAGCATGTTGTTACTTTATACTAAACTTAGACCTAAAAGTAAGTTCACCATTAGTGGTCTCTTAAGTTTCATTTAAGGAAAGGTGAACACCCCCATCTAATGGCATCTAAAACATGTTTTCACCAAAAAAATAGCCTTTCTCTTTACTTTTTACCTAGTCCAAAAGTGCCTCAAAGAGGTTTTTACTTTTGGACCTCAAATTTTTAGTGTTTTTCTTTTAAAAAAAAAATCTAAGGGTGTTCACCTCCTCTCCAAAATAGGATATAGTATCTAGTTTCATAGATGATCCTTATTTATGGTCTCCAAATGGAAAATTATCTCTTAGTCTTATAAAATTGCAAAAGGATTCATTATTTACAAAATAATCTAAAGGTACTATGGATTATTGTTTATCTCAATCTATAAGTTGAGGATGATAAAGGGGAAGCAAGAAATGTTGGATTACTAACATAATGGTGAAAATGGTATATGGGTCAAATAAGTTAGTGATGGAAAGGTATTTGTATATGCTATGATCAGAATATACTTCATTAATACCATCATCAACACTAGTCATTGGAGTTGGAACATGAATAAGATACGTGGGGTCACCCCCAAGCAATTTAAATCTTAAACCATAGCTTCCTTTGAATAAACTTGGTACATTGGTTCAATGTCAAAGGGATTGCATAAATTTCATGTAACCATGGTCTACTCAAAATTAAATTGTATGACAAATCCAAGTATAACACATAACAAAGTGAATTGTGGGTCAATTTATGGTTCCTTGTGATTCTTACTCTTCATTATCATAGGTCTTCATAGTAGTAGTTTATGATTCAAGGTCAATTGATATATATCCTAGTTGTTTGATCATCTTTAGAGACATAATGTTTAGGATTGATCCATTATATATGAGGACACATTTAAATTTTTATCATGTGATGAGAAATTTTATGTATAATAAGTCTTTAAGGAGAGGTCAACTGGACAACATATCCCTTTGGTTGAAGGTCAATTGTTGGATTGAGGATAAGTATCTAGCCAAAACTTGAAATATGTCTAGGGTTATGTCATTTGGCACTTTGGATTAGCCTAAAATTTATATAATGATATTTTTTTGGATGGTATACATACACAACAAATCTAAAATGGATATTTATATGGGTGTCTTGTGGAGTTATTCCATAATATTATAAGTTTTTTCTTAACAATGGTAAATGGATTATTACTAGCCATCATAATGGGATGTATCAACTCATTGGTAGGAGGTTGTGGGAATGGAATGGTTATTTTAGATCACTGAGTTATATTTATTCAATTTAGATTAGATATAGAACCACCATAACTAGAAACTGATGGAGATCAGTCAAAGAGGATAATTATCGATTGTTAGTACACTTGATTGTGGTCATAGGTCAATAAAGAGTTATCAGTATATGGTCCTAAAATTGTAATTGTTGGTTGTTATTGCACTTAAATATGTTTTTAGGTCAAGAAAGGATTATTATCATTGGTAGTTTTATTGCTATTGTTATAAAATAGTCCTAGTCTACTAGCATTTAGTCAAGGATTAATAGTAATGGTAGATGCATGACCTCCCATAATATGACCTAAAACTTTATTGTAATTGGGTATAACTACATGGTAAGTTTGTTTATTTTTGGGGTCATTTTGGCCTTGGTTCCTTCCACTTAGTTGAAATTATTGTTATGGCTACTGATATTATTTTTATTGTTGTGGTTGTTATTGATACTATTATAATTATTATTGTTGTCTTCATTGTTTCTATTGTTGATTGGTATTGTTATGCTGTGGAAAAGGATTTTGGTAGATACCTAAGTTTTGATTGGAAGTAAATGCTCTATTATCCTACTAGATTTCCCCATTTTCCAACATACTTTCAATAAGTTGTTTCAACTACACACAATGGTGTATAAAATGTCCATGAACATGATGGTATTCATAAATTTCATGATCTTTATACCAATATGGATATGGTATACCCTCAAGATAATGTTTCAAAATTAGATAAAGAATCATATTTAATGCTTATAATTTATGAAACACTAATTCAATAGGCTCCCCAAGGTCACTAGAGACTATAGGAGTGGGTCTTCTTCTTGGAGTAGGGGTTTGAAAAGGTGATGTCTATAACATTTGAGGGGCTAGTCTAGGTTTAGGCATATGATTCACTTGTTGGATAGGTTGTATCTATAGAATAAGTTGGATTTGTGGTATATGATAAGTATATAGTGTTTGCACCATTTGAACATGAATTAACTTAGCTAATCCATTACAAAAAATGTTCTTGTTATAGTGGTATGGTCTGGTTATTGGCCTAAGCAGGTGCAGATGCTTACACTTGGACTAGCCTAGGGTTCTAATTAGGCCTGCTGTTTTGGTTTTATCTTTGATTATAGTTTTAGGAATATAAATTGATAATCCCCTTATTAATAAGGGCCTCTTTGATCTATATTCCTTTCTCAATGATCTCCTTGAATGTGTTTGCACAATGAAGCTCCAAGTTGTAACATATTTTCTTTTTTATAATTTTAGTAAACATAACTACCAATTATTTATTTGGTAAGTTATGAGTGAAGCGATTGTCGAATTATCTCCATCTCTATAAGTAGCTCAAAAATATCTCACTAGCTTTCAACTTGGCCTAACTCAAATCTACTATTAAAATATCATGCTCAATATTGTAGGACAAATGTTTTATAAAATTATTAAGAGATCATCAAAGTTAGATACTTAATTTTTAGCAACTTTAGAAATCACTCTAAAGTATATCTAACTATCCTCCAAGGAAAAAGTAGTAGGTGGATGCCACTACAGGCCACTAGCTAGAAAGTGATAAATAACTTTATTTTATGCCCCTTAGGTTATCATTTACCCTTATACTTATCAAATTTTAGTGTCTCATAACTTAGAGGAAATGGTATCTAAATATATCCATGTTAAATGACAATGAACAAACATCATCTAATTTAAAATTTTTGGTCTACTTTCCTATTTGAATGGCTACAATTACATCCTTCATCTATTGTAGTTATTGGGCCAAGAAACTTGATGGCACATGTGGTTGTGGTTGTGGATGGGTGGTAAAGTATGGAATACCTTGACTGAGGTATAATGGAGCTATGTAGTACTATGGAATGCTAGTTTTATGTACCAATTGAATAGGAATATGCATTCTCAAATCATGGTTAGGATGTTGATATTGCATGCATTGTTCATAAATATTCTAGTTCAAATTTGGAATATAGCGTTAGGTCTAAGGTAATTGGGGTTATGATAGAAGTATACAACTTTAAAAAATGTACTATTCTTACTAAATTTGAGTATGGAATTGTTGATAACTAATTGAAATTGGATGAATAAATGGAAATTAGTTTTGACCAAGGCCCTATCTTTGAATATGTGTCACTTATTGAGTAAAAGGTAATAATTGTCTAATAGGTATTTGTTGGATGTTGTCACCTCTTTCTTGAATGAACACCTATTGTGAAATTTGTACTTTTTGGGTGTTTGGAATTTGCCTTTAAACAATATAAATACATTATTGATTAGATAACAATTATTATTGTTGAGGTACATTGGTATGCAACTATTGAGGTACATTCATCACTATCTATTATGGTGGAACATTTGTTGCCATTTATTAAGGTGGAATAGTGTTATGCCTATATGGATGTGGTAAATTTGTTTGTGCATATGGTTGTATAATATTATTCATCATGTATTGAGGTAGGATATCATTCATTATTTGTTGAGGTAAAACATTAACTGGCACTTGATTACTTATCCCCTATTATTGCATGCTTGAAGAAGTAACTAGTTGAGTGCGAGTAACCTACTATGGTTGAGAAGTAGGCATTCCTTCCCCATACTATTTCAAAACACTAATGTTATTAGTAAGGGGAACTTGTTGTGGAGGATTATTTGGTGGTGAATTTACAACACCTTGTCCTTATTTGAAGATAATTACATGTTATCCATTGTATTTGTTACATTATCCTAGGTAAAGGCCACAAACATTTATTCAATTAATGGGACATTAAACATGTCACCTAGTAAAGTACTTTGGGAAAATGGATCTCCACCTAGATTATCATGACCTAACAAATCAACTAGAATTCTTTTTGGAGTTATTTATATAAGTGGAGCATTCTATATGGCCATGGAATTAAAATTCCATGCTAAATTAAGATAGGTATGATATGCTTGTTGCTTTTGCATGAATTGGTCCTTCTTGGGGCCTTTTCCTTTTGAAAGCATATTCATATCTTGGTGTAACATGGGCATGAGCTTTTGAGGGTAAATAGTATAGGCCTAATTGATAGGTTAGGTGTAAGGTATGTTTCTAGGTGCTCTGACTAGACTAGGTAGGTTTTTATGGGGAAAGTATTCTAGAAACTTGGCCCCTACCTCTACAAGTCTAACTAAAACTTCATCCTTATTTTAAATCAAGTGATGATCAAACAAGTATGGGTCCTGTGTATATGGCATGGAAACATATTAAGGTTGTTTTTGGACTTGTTTGACAATAGATGGCACGTGAATAAGGTATTGAGTTTTTTGTTCTTGGTATTGACCTATTTAATGAGGTGTATTAACTAGGTAATGTACTAATAGATATTGGATTTATTCTATAGATTGACTAGTATAAGGAGGATATCGATCTATATCATAAACTATATCAGCACCATAAGTATCATATACAAAGATCTCACTTGTGAATACATTTTCATAATATAGATTGTACATGGCTCTACTATGTGTGTAATGAGGCATATCTGAACCAAGGATTAACATCTCATGAAAAAATGTCTAGAGTTCATAAACCTCTTTAAAACATGATATAAAAGAATATGTCAATAATTGGTATGTATAGAAACTTGGTTTAAATGAAAAACTTGGTCTAAAATTGGACTAGGAATGGATCTCTTCTCCAAAAAAAATTGATAATAAGCTTGGTCTCAAATGTTTCTCCTAGGTTTAATGCTTGCACACAAATGGTCAAATGAATGGTAAGTTTGAATCCTAGTTTTTGGTAAAGTGTTTTGAATAACGACTAATATATGTCTAAAAATTTGAATGGGTGTTAGGTCTTTGGGAGCAAGGCAAAAATCTAGGCTCAAAAGGTATGAACAAAACCTTAAAACTAATGTATATTCTCTATCTTTGGGAACAAAGAACAAATATAGACTTGAAAACACACTTGGTCAAGGTAGAAACTGAAAGGCAACTAAGATAACAATTTGAATCACTTGGACTCAAAATAGGCACATAGATTCCAACACAAACTTGAATTTGGTACAAGATACTCATCCCTAGAAAATACCTATAACTAATTTATAAAATCACTTTCAACATGATGAGTAAAGCATTCAAGCCTAAGTGATAAGCAACACTCAAATGTAAACTAATTGTGCTTAAGGTTTTATTTGAAAAGAGAATTTTGACCTTTATTTAAGGTAATAAAAAAAATGTCAGGCACATAAAAAATAGACAACATCCTAGATCTAGGCAAAATATATTCTAAGAAAGCAAGGATTGAGTCCAAGTTAGAAAATACAAAGGTAAGAGGTAAACACCCAAGCCAAAATTACACAGGGCATAGATATAAACCACTCAATTTAGAATCTTAACTTTGCAATACAAATTTCAAAATTGGTTTAAAAGACTTGGTTTCTCAAATAGATAACATTCTATACCTAAATGTATGACATAATGATACCAATTGTAGACTAAAGGCATACATGGTTTCAAACTCAATTTGACACAAGGCAAAGTTTTAAAACAATACGAGAAACATAAAAATGTTATATTGCTCAAAAGGTATGACAATGGTCTTTATTTCATGTTAGAACATTTAATTCTAAGTGGGCTTACTATCCCTTAACTTTGGTAAAAAATTCAAATAATAATAATAATATATTATTTATTTAAACGAGGTAAACACCTCATGAAAATAAATAATAAAGTTATGGTTATTTAATAATTACCAAATTTGATTAAATGGGTTATCAAATGGATGGACCCATTATTTCACAATGGTCACCTCCATTATTTAATATTAAAAATAGGTTCTTAACCCTAATATAAATTAATTCCAACAAGATATATATTTGGGTGAACAAGGTTTTTGTGAAGGCCATTTTATGAAGAAGTGAGATTGAGAAAATTTTATGTATTGGGGGAATAGTTTCAATAGTGAATAATCACTATGGATTTTTTACCTCCATTGGAGGTTTTCCCACGTAATTTCTATGTTATCTATAAATGACCTGTGTGTTTTGCTTTATCAATTTACTCTATATCTATTTTTTTCATATGTTTATATGAAATTTATCATGGTACTAAAGCTAGTTGAGTAGATTTGATCAGCAAGAAATTCTTGTTGATTCATATAAAATATTTTATATATATATATATATATATATATATATATATATATATATATATATCAAATTTCAAATAATTTTTCCTTGGCCTAGAAGTTTGGGACACCATATTTGGAGAGGTATAACTCTATGATTATATATATTTAATTAAAAATATTAATTAATGTGTATAGTGGCTATTTAAAATATTTAGATCTTCCTATTTAGTAATTAGACCCTTGTCAAATAATTATATTTTTTTACAAGAAATATATTCAACTTGGGAATTGTAGTATAGGTTGGGTACCTGAAGAACCTCATAAAAATTATGTATAATACTCATGCTACCAGTTTATAGTGTTGTAAGATTTGAATTGCTTAGTTTTGATCTTTCAAAGCATCAGAAGATCATTTCAAGGATCAAAATTTTATTTTTTTATCTATTATCTGGGGCACCATTGTAAGGCCCAACAAGCTTAAAAATAATTTTTTGGTTCAAAACTTCTTCTATGAAGTGTTGCTTTGGCATTGTATTGGCATTTGAGGAATAATTATAAATTTTTAAGGCATTTAATAGCCTCTTTCAACCTGGTTACTGCTCCTATATTTTCCTTCAGCATAATGCCTTCTACAAGAATATTATAAGTGAGTATATATATTTGATAAATAATATATTTAATTATATATATATATATATATATATATATATATATATATATATATAAAATTTAAAAATTAGAAAAAAAAATAAAGTTTATATATAATTTTTTGTATGTAATATTTCAAACTCTAGTATAGAAAGAGTTGGCTACCATCCTTTTCCTAGAATCTTGTAAGAAAAGGGTCTAGTGTTCAAAACCCACTAGATTTTTTATTTTTTGGTCAAGCCAATTTTATTTTCTTGCTAAAAATATTTAAATTTAGAATCTTTTTTGATTTGCATGCTAAGTAACACACATTTAAAACCTAGTTAAACTATCGACTTTGTTTCGACATTTGACATAGTCAAAACCTAGATAAGTATGCTCATATAACTAGTTGATCCATAGGTTTTGTAACCTTTCAGACACATATATGTTGCCAATTTTGTGTTTAAACCTTTTAATATTAATTTTATATCTTTTTTTAATATTAGTGTTTAGGTTGTCATTCTGAGGGTGACTCTTTCAACACCTAGTTTTGTGCATTTCTAAATCAATTTTTTACATTATTTATTATCTAAATTGTGTGATTAAGTATATTTTCACTTGAAATTTACTTTATTTTACAATCAAAGTCTAAAAAATCATTAAAAAGGTTATTTTTATTAAAAAAATTCTTACATTAGTATATTTTTTTAACACTTGTGACACCCTATTTTGTCATAATATTCCATAATTATTTACTTTCTCTATCATTAAATTTAATAATCATCATGTGTTTTTAATGTTAAATTTATTTTGCTATTAAATTAAGTTAATAATCACACTAGCAGGCTTCATTTTAAGCATTTTTTATTGTCTTGTTCAAACAGAAGTTATGGTTTCACCTCATTTTTCCTTAGATAAATCTCAAATGCTTAATGGAAATAACTATAATATATGAAAATTTGAATAATACCGTTTAGAGCCAATGCCGTCTCCCATACGTGCGTGCTCAAAAAATTTGAAAACGGGTAATGACAGACAGGTGGTCGAAGTGGCAACGGCTGCTAAATCAGACGGGGTGTTGTCAGCTTGCAAGGGGAGGGAGCTGAATGCCCCTAAAGAGACTTCTCTGGTGGGTGGAGGAAAGATCATGGCTAGGCATTTTGTCCACGCTCCTAGATCAAGGTTAGATGTAGGGGGAAGATCATATGGAGATGTGGCGGCATTTGAAGTGAATCTACATAAAGCTATGCCTTGTGCATCATCTGGGCCATCCTATGCACTGCTTGTAAGTGCTCTAAAACCCACAAGGGTTAATTTAGATCTTGAAATAGTAGACAAAATCTTTGAAAGGGTAGAAATTTTTTCCTCCCAAGCTGCTATTTTTTGTTTTTGAGGATTTTGGCCCTCTCTGGCTGATCTACATGACTGGATATCCAAGAATTGGCTGCCACTCATTGAAGACCATGTTGAAATATTTCCATGTGTAAAAGGTTTATTTATTGTTGTCTTCCAATGCCCTGAGGATAGAAGGATAATCTTGAGCAACAGTGATTTCTTATGGCAAGGTAAATTTCCTCTCATGGCCAAATGGTGGCATAAGGATTTTAATCCACTTACGGAAACCTTTAATAAGTTTCCGATCTGGGTTCGGCTCCCAAATCTTCCAATACATCTATGGCATGAATCAGTTCTTGAAACCATCGGGAATGCTATAGGAGATTTTTTGTCTGTGGATAAAAATACTTTGGTTGCTCACCATTCGACCTGTGCACGTTTTATGGTTGAAGTCGATGTTTCAAAGGGCCTACCAGAGGTGATTTTTCTAGACTCCCCAAGGGGAACTTGGACACAAATGCTGGATTTTGAGGGTGTACCTTTTCGGTGCAGAAAATGTCACCTGACGGGACATATGGCTGCTCATTGTTTGGCTGGGAATTCAAAGTCTAGACGACCACCTTCTTGGTGGTCTAAGGCTTCCTCAGAACATTACATAGCTAAACAACCTATGGAAGATTTGGCAGATTCTGAGAATGAAGATAGCATCCATTCCGAGCCGATGATTAAGGAGGAGCCACTGGTGAAAGATTCCTTAGTTGGTCCTGTGGTGAATGGGAATAATGATCTTTCAAAGCCAGCTGTTGTGGAGACGTTGGTTTCTCCCCCTGTTTTGGAGGAACTACCTAGGAGCCAGAAAATGGCTGGTATTCATAAGGATTTTGATGAGTCATCTGTATCCCTTGGGCTTAACGGACCATCATATTCTAAGGAATGGATGACTGAGGCAGCAAAGGTAGAGGATGGATGGACTGCTGTTAAGATGAAGAAATCTAAGCCTGTGGCCCCCCCTCTAGATTTGAATCTTCATTTGTGTAAAAGGTTAAATAAAAATAAAAAATTTAATTTGTATTAACCTCTTTGTTTGGAGGTTGTAGGATGCTGATCCAGTCTGGTGACGGTCTATTCTGTGTAGTGTCTGTGGTTACATATGGTTTGTTCTGCTATTTACAGGTTCCTGTTTAACTTGGTTTGGTTCATACCTATTTTGGGGTTTTTTTGAAACTTCGTTGGGCTTTAAGGATTATCTTTCTTTATTGTACAGGGTTTTGGGGTCTCTTCAAAACCTGCTTTTACCATAATCTAAAACTATAATATATGAAAAATTATTATTAAAGATAAATTTATTTCCTTTAATTTGTGGAATATTTTTTTTGGGACTAGAAAATCTCCTTCTAAATGACATGTAATTCTTGTGCTTACCAATTTGTTTCAACACAAATCGCACAAAGCTATGTCCATTATCTTTTAGAGTGTTAAGGATGAATTACTTTTCCACATAGGTAATCAAGAGTCTAGTAAAAATTATTATAAAATCATTTAATCCATGTATGATTTCACTTGTCTCTTGAATATTATTAAGTTAATCCTTGAATTGCTAATTACACCTGTGAAAGGTGATTAGAAAGTTGTGAATTTTCTTGATAAAATTAAAAACATTAAAGATTAGTTAGATGGATGTAATTATAATTTGATTAATGATCAATTTTTTATTTTATCATTTAGTTAAAAATTCATGATTTTTTTTGAAATTTCATTTTAATTTTAAATTCTAAGTATCAAACTGAGCAAGATATCTCTAACCTTACCACCTTGTCTACTCTTTTGATTCAAGAAGAGTAAGTTATGACCAATTTTGATTCTAAATAGAATGACACCCAGGCACTTCTCACCATAAATAATGATTCTGGTGAAACTAAAAACTATAAATATAACCTTAATTTTGCTAAAGGAAAATATAGGAATAATAAATTTGGTAATAAAAATCACACACCTAAGTTTAATGAAAATTATAATCTATGTGATAAATTTTGGCCATAGGAAAACCAATCAAACTTATAAAAATAAAAATGAGAAGAAATATAATCAAAACAAGTAGAAGAATCAAAACATAAATTACAATAACAATTAATATTTAAATATTATTACTTTGTATGTTGTTTTATTTACTTCAAATGAAAATGAGTGGATTTTACATACTGGTGAATCACACCATATGAGTTGATTATATAATATTCTATATGACTAGATATATCTCTAGAATAATTTGCTTAGGAGATAATTCTTTTTAAAATCAACTAAATAGGGAAAAGTAATCTTTTCAAATATTACTATAAATAATTATTTCTATGTACCTAAGCATAAAAAGAGTTTTCTATCTTGTTATCAACTTACAAATAATAATTTCATTGTAACATTACTTAAAGATAGTTGGTCCATTGAAAATCAATCTATTTACTTGATTTTTGAAGGTGTTTAAAATAATGGTTTATATATCTTTTCTCCTTATTCAACATATTTTATTTCCTCACAAAGTAAGAATGAATCTCAATTATGGCATGAAAGATTAGGACATGTTAATTTTAAAATTTTACATGTTATGTCTACAAATAATCTTTTTTTTGGAATTCCTTCTATCCCCTCTCATCATGAAACATGTGAGAGTTACTTACGTGATAAGAAACATACTAACCCTTTCACAAGAATTATAATGCAACTTTCTCACATCCTTTAGAATTGATTCATAGTGATGTTGTAGGACCTCTTGAATTTTTATCTCTAAATGGTTATTTTTATTATTTTATTTTTATTAATGAATACACTAAAATGATTTGATATTTTTTAATTAAAAATAAATCTAACATGTTTTCTAAATTAAATGAATTTAAAATTAGTGTAGAAATTACATATAATTTTTCTATTAAGAGATTAAGAACTAATAATGGTGGTCACTATGTTAGTAAATATTTTTTATTCTTTTTTCATCAATTTTGATATTTAAAGGGAATTATAAACTCTATATTCCCCTCAAAAAAATGTTATTATTAGAAGTAAAACTACACAAGCATAGAAATAAATAAAACAATGTTGTATAAGACCTTTATTAGTTTGAATTTTTGCTTAGGCAAGAAAACTAGAATGGTCATGTTCATAGTGACTGGATGCAAGAAGGATTCAACAATGCTCTCCCTAGGGTTAAGATTCACCTGACAGACTACCTACTCAAAAATATTCTAAAGGTGTTTGATTATGCCCTAAAGTAGTAAGACAAAGAAAAAATTGTATCCTCATGTTCCTAAATTATCATGGGTAGACATGGTCAAAGGAAAAATCTAGGTGGGCTAGGACTCTTTGCATTTATATATTTTCTTGGAAGAAGCTAACAATAAGATTTTCATCCCTATTCTAGACCCTGCCATGGAATGGGCTAATGTGGAGCTCGCTAAATCCTTTCTTACTAGGGTAAATGGATACTATCTAAATATTGACGCCTTATATAAATAGTAAAAAAAAAGGTGAAAACCTAAAGGTCACCTAGAGGTGGAGCTTTGGATAGGGGTTTCTTCTTGGTAAATTTTTCTCTACAAGAGGATTATATCAAGGCTCTCTTAGAATGTCCTTGGCTTATAGGCAAGGTAAGTGTTTCTATCCATAGATGGAAGTTTGTGTCAAGCCTCAATAATGCTTCCATGGATGATGTTCTAATGTGCATTCTTATCTCTAAAATGATAATAAAATATTGGAATTTTGAGGTCATCTATGGAATAATCAAGGCCTTAGGTCAACCTATTAAAATTGACTTACTCTCTCTCACCAGAGAATGGTTATTGCCCACGTTCATATTTTACTGCTTACCAATAATCCTCTATTGCTTGATTTCAAGATCAAGTAAAATTAAAATGAATGGATGTATAATATCATGTATGAAAAGAATTAAATCATTTTCCCATGGTACCATGTTCTGAGTCATATGCTTCATGATTTTTTGAATAAAAGCCAAGAATCTACCACTCTTTCACATAAAGGGAACAAAAAAGTAGAGGTAAAGATGGGTATATATCCATAACACCTTATTATAATAATCTCCCATCGAGCCCATTCGAGTTCTATTCTTTTTATCATATTTAAAATTACTACTTATTCTAACCCTTTTACTCATCTTCTTTATCTTTCTAGGTTAAAATCCTTGTGTAGGTGGAGTCCCTCTGGGATGCCTCTCCCTAGTCCCCTAAACCCCTTGACCCACCCTCCCATCCCCCATTTTCCCTTTCCTCAAGATTTCCTCTAATCCCCTCTAGCCCCCTCATCCTCTCCCCCTGTGTCCCCTCACTAAGTTCTGATGACCCCTCCTAGGCACGTCACCCCCATTTAAAACCTAGCGTATCACCTTATTCCCATTTGGCTTTCACCTCTATTACTCCCCCCATTTTTTCCTCTATGGATCCCTCCATTTCCACCTTCCCCCACCCCATTTGCTTTGGTTTTTATCTTCCTTCCCTACTTTTTGAGTCCTTAAAAGCTCTTGCAAGAAAAATCCCCCTCTTTGAAATCTTGGACAACTCTTCTCCTCCCCCATGGGGCTCCCCCTTCTACCCTTTTTCAAAATCACTAGAGCTCTACAAAGATTGGGGATAATGTTTTGATACTCCTTCTCCCCCCAAGACATTCCCCTAGATGAAGGGTTTGCATATAATTCTAAAAATAAAAGAGGTGGGAAAAAATCCAACATTGGTGTTACCCATTAACCTATGGGAAGATCACCAAGGATTGTCACAAGGAATTTTTAAATGTCTAAAGATATTGCTAAAGTCTCCTAATAAACTCTTAAGATCCATTGGGATAAGAAATGAAAATCCTTTCAAGGAATGTAAGGGGTTTAAATAACCCTCTAAAATAAATAACCCTTTGTAATCTCATTAAAAGGGTCAATCCATCTATTCTTATCATTTAGGAAACAAAAATGCCTGATTCTATTCTCAAAGTATGTGTAGCAAGAATCTATAAAAACACTCAAGATCTATCCTCTGAGTCTACTAGTGCTTTGGGTGGTCTGGTGGTTTTGTGAACCTATATGTCGTAGGAGGAGAACTTCTATGGAAGACTAACCATTATATTTTTATTCTTTTCATGGATCTAGGTAGTAAAAACAAATGGGTTATAACCAATGTTTATGCCCCAACTACAAAATCCACTAGAAATCTTGTTTAGAAAAACATGCTAGATTTTTTAAGGACCTATGTAAATTATAATTGGATTGTCTTTGGAGACTATAACACCCCATCACACATAGGAACAAAAAAGGGGGCCTTTTATATCTCATTGATAGTATGTTGGAGTTTAACAACATCATTGTTAATGTAGGTTTACTGAACATGGACCTAAATGGTAATCATTTTACGTGGTCCAATAGAAGACTAAGGAAAAAATTGATCCAAGTCTACCTAGACAGAGTTATACTTTATTTAAACTAGGACATCCATTTATCCAATAGGTTTTTCTCCTTAACTAGAATAGGGTTTGATCATGAGTTTTAAAGGAAACAAGATCTAAAAACCTAGATGTTGCCCTTTTATGTTTGAAATCATGTGGCTTATTCATCCCAATCTCACAAAATTCCTAAAATATTGGTGGAAATAACCCTTATTTGGAACATCCATGCTTATTCTTATTAAAAAACTTAGCTTCTTCAAAATAAAGTTAAAAATTTGGAATAAGGAAGTTTTTGGGGATATCTTCATGCTGAAAAAGGCTCTCAAAGTAGAAATTTTTGCTATTAAGGATCTATTATTCAAGAATTTATAATGATCACATGTTTTCCTAATAAAAATAACTTATTTTCTAATTTCATAACATGGAAGCAAGAGAGTAAGTCTTTTTGAGGGAAGAATCTAGATTCTCATGGTGGAAGGAGGGTGATAGGAATACCAAATTCTTCCATCAGTTTACAACTAGACATAGGAACATCAACAAAATATCTTAATTTAAAATGAAAAATGGGACTAATAATAGAGATGAAGATGATATCTCCTACCATACAATATATATATTTTAAATCTCCTCTCAAAAGAATGTGTACTAGATGATCATCTAGTAACTTCCACTCAATAATTTTGATAAAGTCTTCTCAGCTACTAAAAATGTCTCCCTCACTAAGGTTCCTTCTAATGAGGAAATAAAAAGTGTGGTAATTTAATGGAGGGATATAAATCACTAGGACCCAATGGGTTCCTCCCTATATTTAAAAAAAAAAAATATGACATTGTCCATCTAGAGGTCAAAAATAACTACTAGAGAATTTTTCCAATCAAAATCTATCCTCAAAGAAATTAATAACACTTTCTTTGTACTAATTCCAAAAATGTAGGGTGATACTAATGTTTAGGACTTCTAAACCATTAGTATTTTTAACATCACATAAAAAATTTATACCTCTATCTTGGTAAAACACATGCAATATCTCCTTGATAAAGTCATAGGGGAACAACAAGGGGCTTTATGGCTAGCAGACAAATTTTGGACAACATAGTTCTAGTTCATGAGGCCATTCATTCCATCTCTATATCCTCAAGGAATGGCATGTTTCTTAAGTTGGATATGTTAAAAACTTATGATCATGTCTCCTAGTAATTTCTCATGTATATTTTTAAAAGGATAGGATTAGACCAAGACACCAAGAAGATTATCTAGAATTGTATCACCACTCTTAAATTTTTTGTTATCATAAATGATGTTCTAAAAGGATTTCTCCATACTTCAAGAAGACTAAGATAGGGTTAACCCCTCTCTCCTTGCCTCTTTATCATTCTAGTGAAAATTATAGCATATGCCTATTGAAATCCCACACTCATGGAATGATTAAAGGAATTTCAATGGCTATAAATATAGAACTCATCACACATGAATAATTTGTTAATAACACCATCATTTTAGGAAAAGCCTCAATAGAGGAGGCAAAGAAGCTAAAATTAATTCTCAATAATAATGAAAATGTCTCTAATCGGTGTATCAACTTTAAAAAGAGCTCTCTTTTTTTAGTTGACACTCCTCTCTTTTAGCAAAAAAGAATTGCTAGAATATTGAATCGTCAAGTGGGTAATATGCTAGAAAGTCATTTATGCACCATGATATTTAAATAAAAAATGGATTTTGAGCTTTGGGATCATATCTAAAAGAAATTGGTGGGATGGAAGGGTCACCTACTCACTTAGGTATGGAAATACCAACTACTCAAGGCCTCGATCTAGAGCATTCCTATTTACCAGATGTCTATTTTTAGAATGCTTTCTAAAGTGGCCACTAAAATTAAATAAATTAAAAAAAAAATCTTATGTAGGGGCACTAAAAAAAATATAGATATAACCTAATTTTATGGGTAAAAAATTATCTTCTAAAAGCAAATGGAGTCCCCAAACTGAGAAGCATTAAGTATATGAACAAAGCTCTCTTAGAAAAAATGGATTGGTGACTGATGAAGGAAAATGGTGAGTGGGAAAGAATTATCAAAGCTAAATACTTGGAAGGAGTAGAAGTGGATGACTTCTTGTGGGAATAAGGTCCTGAGGATGGATTTTACTTCTGGAAAGCTATTACCAATAGCAAGGATCTCTTAAAGAAATGCATGATATGGAAAATTGGCAATGGTGAGAAAATTGAGTTTTGGGAAGATGTATAGCTATCCTCCACCCCCTATCCACATAAAAGATTTAGGTTGGATGGTATAAATACCTCAAGTAAATATGGTGACATAAACTAAAATATTACTCGGAGATGAAAGGTGTAAAGTGCTAAAAAACTCCACTGTGAAGGATTTTTAGTAGAAGAATCAGTGGCTATTTAGTCCCTCAACTTGTCCATGAGTTAGTTTAATATCCCTACCCTCTAGAAAGAAGATAAATCTATTTAGGATTCTTAAGATAATGGTTCCTACTTGGTGGTTTTAGGACATGGCACTGATCTCAATCTAGTAATTGAATGGAATTTCTAGAATATTTTTTTGGGTGAAGCATTTGACTCCTAAATTAAATATCTTTTTTGGCAAGTAGCATAGGATAAAATTTTGAATATGGATAACCTAGCCAAGAGGGGACTGATTCTCCCCAATAGATGCCTTTAATGATAGAATGTGGAGGATTTAGTACATCACCTATTCCTAGAGTGTATTTTCAGCTTGATATTGTTTAATTCCCTACTAAATAAATTCAACCTAACATGCGTCAAATCAAATAATTTCATTGACCTCATAATGTAATGGAAATATCCTTTTAATATCCCCTCTCTAGATTTTTAGTGGTGTCTAACTCTCCCCCATTGGTTTTAGTATGTCTAAAAAGCCTACAATGATGGCCTTTTCTTATATAAAAGATAACTTAAAGGGGCTTTACTCCATATTTGTCAAAATATTTTATAAAATTGGAAAACTTTCCCTCCAAAATATAAAGAACCTATCTCTCCTTCAACAATACAAATTATAAATAACTGGGATATAGTTCAACATTTAAGCTCCCCCTCAAAAGATATAATTTGTAAACATACAAAATGGAAGGCTCCACCAGAAGGCTGGGTGAAACTAGACTTTGATGGAAAATCTAAAGGCAACCCAAGCCCTATAGGTGCAGGAGTCATAAGGAACTCAAAAGGAGAGATGCTATCCACTTATGTTGGACCTTTGGGAACCCAAAAAAATCACCTTATAGATGCCAAGGTGGCCTTCTAGGGTATCTAGTTAGCTTCCAAACTCAATTATAAAATAATCATCATGGAAGGTTGTTAATTAAATATCATAAATATTATAGAAATGAAAATTATCCCCTCTCATACTATCAAATACATCATTGATAATTCTAAGCAACTCTTGAGGGGCAGGAATCATATTCAAATTATTCATACCTATCATGAAGGTAACAAGACAATGGATCAACTCATCAGCATTGGAATAGAATTATATACTTTAACCAATGATCATGAAGCAATAAATGTACTTAATAACATCCTCAAAGCCTTATAAGATGAAATTACCATTATTTAAATGAGACATCATGTCACCACATGTGTATAATATTTCATTCACAGGGTGGATATCAAATATGATGATCTTCAATTATGATCATATGAGGAGGCATATTTGCTATAAGGTGATATTTATGGGATTCCCAAGTACCATTCACATTGTTCAAAATCACTCTATATAAAACTATCCACCTACTTACCTCAACTCTATTGACACTACTTTGATTGGAGGATATAAAGAAAGGCTTGATCATATCTCTTATATAGAAGTGCAAGCACAGAAAAAGGTTTGGAAGAAACTCAAATGTGGAGATCTCACTAAGTTTATGGTGAGAATCATAGAGCATGATATAGAACTGTTCCAAGATTTTATAGTGGATTAGAACAAATGTAAGGTGATAATTCATGACACAATAATCACTATTATAAATAAATTTATTAGGGAAGCGACTAACATGTCTTGTGAGGAGACTAAGGCATTCAAAGACCAAACAAATAAATAAGAGCTCCTTAAATGAGTTTTTTAAATGAATGATTTATGAAAGACTGATGAGAAAGGCTTCCCATGGGAAAACCTTTCTCATCGCTAGCTATAAATCTATCTCTAGGTAATGCACTATATAACCCTTAAGGGTAAATACACCCTGATATTTTCTCACCATTTTTTGTCACTGAATCATTTTATAGGCTATAAGATAAGTCTACCTTTATTCCTACTAAAATATATTAAATACACTGCTTTGGATCATCAAGTTAATAAAACTAACCCTATCCTATAGTAGGGTTTAATAATCCTTCTCATCAAACACATCCAAACACTATAAGGATGAGAGGTCCCTTGGGGTTGATCCTCCATTGGGGAGGACTCTTAGAAGGACTCCTTAGAGGAGGATACCAACTTGAGATCATACCAATCTTATTAGAGCACCCTTAGGCCAATATTTCAAAATCCCCTACTGATGACCTCCCCCTCAAGCTATTCATACCTAAACCCAAAGTTGATCACCCTTTATATGGGACCTTTCAAGGAGATCACACAAAAGGGTAAATACATTCTACTAGAGGAGATAAAAAGTAACAATGTGTAGCTAGAGAATTTCAAATCCAAGGTGAAGGAGGCAAGGCTAAAACTAACCAATCTTATACATGAATGGAACTCTCTTCATAGGTAGGTTGAATCCATAGTATAAACTTTCATCCAATCCTCTAAGCCTACTCAGACCCTTGTCAAACAATTTCCCAAGATCATGGACATTCCTCTACCTACTTCCCCCAAAGTGGCACCTATAAAAAACACTCCCCTATAGGTCTAAGGGAATAAGAGGACATGTATTGTCTTTCCAAGAGAAGAAATAAATGTACCTAACAACTAAATATAGGTAAATATCTTAAAGGTTAAGAAGGACATCCTTGTGAAGAATAATGAGGAAGAAGAATACTTAATAAAGGGACCCCCTCCTAATATTTGTTGTTTCTATTTTTCTTAATTTCATTTTATTATATTTTATTTTTGATATTTTTTTGGATGGCCTTAGTTTGTCTTGTTGATACATTTTATATTTCAATTTTGTGGTTTTAGGATCCTTATAAAACTTGTTTTTTACCCCATCAAAAAAACAATGTTGCAATCTACAAAAGTTCCTATTTTTTTATGATCCAAAGCCATTAATTCTATTATGCATATTTTGAATAGATTACCTAATAATATTTTCATCTTTATACCACTTTATAAATGTGGACTAAAATGAAACCTAGTGTGGCTTATCTCAGGATCTTTGGTAGTTCTATTTTTATCTTTATTCCTAAGGTTAAAAGAAAGAAGCTTTATTTCACTTCATATTTTTGCATTTTTAAGGTTATGGAGGTAAGACAAAAGGTTTGAGAGTGTATGATACTTATAAACATTAAATCATTAACAATATTAATGTTCTTATTGAAACTAGACTTTGATGGAAAATCTAAAGGCAACCCAAGCCCTATAGGTGCAGGAGTCATAAGGAACTCAAAAGGAGAGATGCTATCCACTTATGTTGGACCTTTGGGAACCTAGAAAAATCACCTTATAGATGCCAAGGTGGCCTTCTAGGGTATCTAGTTAGCTTCCAAACTCAATTATAAAATAATCATCATGGAGGGTTGTTAATTAAATATCATAAATATTATAGAAATAAAAATTATCCCCTCTCATACTATCAAATACATCATTGATAATTCTAAGCAACTCTTGAGGGGCAGGAATCATATTCAAATTATTCATACCTATCATGAAGGTAACAAGACAATGGATCAACTCATCAGCATTGGAATAGAATTATATACTATAACCAATGATCATGAAGCAATAAATGTTCTTAATAACATCCTCAAAGCCTTATAAGATGAAATTACCACTATTTAAATGAGACATCATGTCACCACATGTGTATAATATTTCATTCACAAGGTGGATATCAAATATGATGATCTTCAATTATGATCATATGAGGAGGCATATTTGCTATAAGGTGATATTGATGGGATTCCCAAGTACCATTCACATTGTTCAAAATCACTCTATATATAACTATCCACCTACTTACCTCAACTCTATTGACACTACTTTGATTGGAGGATATAAATAAAGGCTTGCTCATATCTCTTATATAGAAGTGCAAGCACAGAAAAAGGTTTGGAAGAAACTCAAATGTGGAGATCTCACTAAGTTTATGGTGAGAATCATAGAGCATGATATAGAACTGTTCCAAGATTTTATAGTGGATTAGAACAAATGTAAGGTGATAATTCATGACACAATAATCACTATTATAAATAAATTTATTAGGGAAGCGACTAACATGTCTTGTGAGGAGACTAAGGCATTCAAAGACCAAACAAATAAATAAGAGCTCCTTAAATGAGTTTTTTAAATGAATGATTTATGAAAGACTGATGAGAAAGGCTTCCCATGGGAAAACCTTTCTCATCGCTAGCTATAAATCTATCTCTAGGTAATGCACTATATAACCCTTAAGGGTAAATACACCCTGATATTTTCTCACCATTTTTTGTCACTGAATCATTTTATAGGCTATAAGATAAGTCTACCTTTATTCCTACTAAAATATATTAAATACACTGCTTTGGATCATCAAGTTAATAAAACTAACCCTATCCTATAGTAGGGTTTAATAATCCTTCTCATCAAACACATCCAAACACTATAAGGATGAGAGGTCCCTTGGGGTTGATCCTCCATTGGGGAGGACTCTTAGAAGGACTCCTTAGAGGAGGATACCAACTTGAGATCATACCAATCTTATTAGAGCACCCTTAGGCCAATATTTCAAAATCCCCTACTGATGACCTCCCCCTCAAGCTATTCATACCTAAACCCAAAGTTGATCACCCTTTATATGGGACCTTTCAAGGAGATCACACAAAAGGGTAAATACATTCTACTAGAGGAGATAAAAAGTAACAATGTGTAGCTAGAGAATTTCAAATCCAAGGTGAAGGAGGCAAGGCTAAAACTAACCAATCTTATACATGAATGGAACTCTCTTCATAGGTAGGTTGAATCCATAGTATAAACTTTCATCCAATCCTCTAAGCCTACTCAGACCCTTGTCAAACAATTTCCCAAGATCATGGACATTCCTCTACCTACTTCCCCCAAAGTGGCACCTATAAAAAACACTCCCCTATAGGTCTAAGGGAATAAGAGGACATGTATTGTCTTTCCAAGAGAAGAAATAAATGTACCTAACAACTAAATATAGGTAAATATCTTAAAGGTTAAGAAGGACATCCTTGTGAAGAATAATGAGGAAGAAGAATACTTAATAAAGGGACCCCCTCCTAATATTTGTTGTTTCTATTTTTCTTAATTTCATTTTATTATATTTTATTTTTGATATTTTTTTGGATGGCCTTAGTTTGTCTTGTTGATACATTTTATATTTCAATTTTGTGGTTTTAGGATCCTTATAAAACTTGTTTTTTACCCCATCAAAAAAACAATGTTGCAATCTACAAAAGTTCCTATTTTTTTATGATCCAAAGCCATTAATTCTATTATGCATATTTTGAATAGATTACCTAATAATATTTTCATCTTTATACCACTTTATAAATGTGGACTAAAATGAAACCTAGTGTGGCTTATCTCAGGATCTTTGGTAGTTCTATTTTTATCTTTATTCCTAAGGTTAAAAGAAAGAAGCTTTATTTCACTTCATATTTTTGCATTTTTAAGGTTATGGAGGTAAGACAAAAGGTTTGAGAGTGTATGATACTTATAAACATTAAATCATTAACAATATTAATGTTCTTATTGAAACTAGACTTTGATGGAAAATCTAAAGGCAACCCAAGCCCTATAGGTGCAGGAGTCATAAGGAACTCAAAAGGAGAGATGCTATCCACTTATGTTGGACCTTTGGGAACCTAGAAAAATCACCTTATAGATGCCAAGGTGGCCTTCTAGGGTATCTAGTTAGCTTCCAAACTCAATTATAAAATAATCATCATGGAGGGTTGTTAATTAAATATCATAAATATTATAGAAATAAAAATTATCCCCTCTCATACTATCAAATACATCATTGATAATTCTAAGCAACTCTTGAGGGGCAGGAATCATATTCAAATTATTCATACCTATCATGAAGGTAACAAGACAATGGATCAACTCATCAGCATTGGAATAGAATTATATACTATAACCAATGATCATGAAGCAATAAATGTTCTTAATAACATCCTCAAAGCCTTATAAGATGAAATTACCACTATTTAAATGAGACATCATGTCACCACATGTGTATAATATTTCATTCACAAGGTGGATATCAAATATGATGATCTTCAATTATGATCATATGAGGAGGCATATTTGCTATAAGGTGATATTGATGGGATTCCCAAGTACCATTCACATTGTTCAAAATCACTCTATATATAACTATCCACCTACTTACCTCAACTCTATTGACACTACTTTGATTGGAGGATATAAATAAAGGCTTGCTCATATCTCTTATATAGAAGTGCAAGCACAGAAAAAGGTTTGGAAGAAACTCAAATGTGGAGATCTCACTAAGTTTATGGTGAGAATCATAGAGCATGATATAGAACTGTTCCAAGATTTTATAGTGGATTAGAACAAATGTAAGGTGATAATTCATGACACAATAATCACTATTATAAATAAATTTATTAGGGAAGCGACTAACATGTCTTGTGAGGAGACTAAGGCATTCAAAGACCAAACAAATAAATAAGAGCTCCTTAAATGAGTTTTTTAAATGAATGATTTATGAAAGACTGATGAGAAAGGCTTCCCATGGGAAAACCTTTCTCATCGCTAGCTATAAATCTATCTCTAGGTAATGCACTATATAACCCTTAAGGGTAAATACACCCTGATATTTTCTCACCATTTTTTGTCACTGAATCATTTTATAGGCTATAAGATAAGTCTACCTTTATTCCTACTAAAATATATTAAATACACTGCTTTGGATCATCAAGTTAATAAAACTAACCCTATCCTATAGTAGGGTTTAATAATCCTTCTCATCAAACACATCCAAACACTATAAGGATGAGAGGTCCCTTGGGGTTGATCCTCCATTGGGGAGGACTCTTAGAAGGACTCCTTAGAGGAGGATACCAACTTGAGATCATACCAATCTTATTAGAGCACCCTTAGGCCAATATTTCAAAATCCCCTACTGATGACCTCCCCCTCAAGCTATTCATACCTAAACCCAAAGTTGATCACCCTTTATATGGGACCTTTCAAGGAGATCACACAAAAGGGTAAATACATTCTACTAGAGGAGATAAAAAGTAACAATGTGTAGCTAGAGAATTTCAAATCCAAGGTGAAGGAGGCAAGGCTAAAACTAACCAATCTTATACATGAATGGAACTCTCTTCATAGGTAGGTTGAATCCATAGTATAAACTTTCATCCAATCCTCTAAGCCTACTCAGACCCTTGTCAAACAATTTCCCAAGATCATGGACATTCCTCTACCTACTTCCCCCAAAGTGGCACCTATAAAAAACACTCCCCTATAGGTCTAAGGGAATAAGAGGACATGTATTGTCTTTCCAAGAGAAGAAATAAATGTACCTAACAACTAAATATAGGTAAATATCTTAAAGGTTAAGAAGGACATCCTTGTGAAGAATAATGAGGAAGAAGAATACTTAATAAAGGGACCCCCTCCTAATATTTGTTGTTTCTATTTTTCTTAATTTCATTTTATTATATTTTATTTTTGATATTTTTTTGGATGGCCTTAGTTTGTCTTGTTGATACATTTTATATTTCAATTTTGTGGTTTTAGGATCCTTATAAAACTTGTTTTTTACCCCATCAAAAAAACAATGTTGCAATCTACAAAAGTTCCTATTTTTTTATGATCCAAAGCCATTAATTCTATTATGCATATTTTGAATAGATTACCTAATAATATTTTCATCTTTATACCACTTTATAAATGTGGACTAAAATGAAACCTAGTGTGGCTTATCTCAGGATCTTTGGTAGTTCTATTTTTATCTTTATTCCTAAGGTTAAAAGAAAGAAGCTTTATTTCACTTCATATTTTTGCATTTTTAAGGTTATGGAGGTAAGACAAAAGGTTTGAGAGTGTATGATACTTATAAACATTAAATCATTAACAATATTAATGTTCTTATTGAAACTAGACTTTGATGGAAAATCTAAAGGCAACCCAAGCCCTATAGGTGCAGGAGTCATAAGGAACTCAAAAGGAGAGATGCTATCCACTTATGTTGGACCTTTGGGAACCTAGAAAAATCACCTTATAGATGCCAAGGTGGCCTTCTAGGGTATCTAGTTAGCTTCCAAACTCAATTATAAAATAATCATCATGGAGGGTTGTTAATTAAATATCATAAATATTATAGAAATAAAAATTATCCCCTCTCATACTATCAAATACATCATTGATAATTCTAAGCAACTCTTGAGGGGCAGGAATCATATTCAAATTATTCATACCTATCATGAAGGTAACAAGACAATGGATCAACTCATCAGCATTGGAATAGAATTATATACTATAACCAATGATCATGAAGCAATAAATGTTCTTAATAACATCCTCAAAGCCTTATAAGATGAAATTACCACTATTTAAATGAGACATCATGTCACCACATGTGTATAATATTTCATTCACAAGGTGGATATCAAATATGATGATCTTCAATTATGATCATATGAGGAGGCATATTTGCTATAAGGTGATATTGATGGGATTCCCAAGTACCATTCACATTGTTCAAAATCACTCTATATATAACTATCCACCTACTTACCTCAACTCTATTGACACTACTTTGATTGGAGGATATAAATAAAGGCTTGCTCATATCTCTTATATAGAAGTGCAAGCACAGAAAAAGGTTTGGAAGAAACTCAAATGTGGAGATCTCACTAAGTTTATGGTGAGAATCATAGAGCATGATATAGAACTGTTCCAAGATTTTATAGTGGATTAGAACAAATGTAAGGTGATAATTCATGACACAATAATCACTATTATAAATAAATTTATTAGGGAAGCGACTAACATGTCTTGTGAGGAGACTAAGGCATTCAAAGACCAAACAAATAAATAAGAGCTCCTTAAATGAGTTTTTTAAATGAATGATTTATGAAAGACTGATGAGAAAGGCTTCCCATGGGAAAACCTTTCTCATCGCTAGCTATAAATCTATCTCTAGGTAATGCACTATATAACCCTTAAGGGTAAATACACCCTGATATTTTCTCACCATTTTTTGTCACTGAATCATTTTATAGGCTATAAGATAAGTCTACCTTTATTCCTACTAAAATATATTAAATACACTGCTTTGGATCATCAAGTTAATAAAACTAACCCTATCCTATAGTAGGGTTTAATAATCCTTCTCATCAAACACATCCAAACACTATAAGGATGAGAGGTCCCTTGGGGTTGATCCTCCATTGGGGAGGACTCTTAGAAGGACTCCTTAGAGGAGGATACCAACTTGAGATCATACCAACCTTATTAGAGCACCCTTAGGCCAATATTTTGAAATCCCCTACTGATGACCTCCCCCTCAAGCTATTCATACCTAAACCCAAAGTTGATCACCCTTTATATGGGACCTTTCAAGGAGATCACACAAAAGGGTAAATACATTCTACTAGAGGAGATAAAAAGTAACAATGTGTAGCTAGAGAATTTCAAATCCAAGGTGAAGGAGGCAAGGCTAAAACTAACCAATCTTATACATGAATAGAACTCTCTTCATAGGTAGGTTGAATCCATAGTATAAACTTTCATCCAATCCTCTAAGCCTACTCAGACCCTTGTCAAACAATTTCCCAAGATCATGGACATTCCTCTACCTACTTCCCCCAAAGTGGCACCTATAAAAAACACTCCCCTATAGGTCTAAGGGTAGAAGAGGACATGTATTGTCTTTCCAAGAGAATAAATAAATGTACCTAACAACTAAACATAGGTAAATATCTTAAAGGTTAAGAAGGACATCCTTGTGAAGAATAATGAGGAAGAAGAATACTTAATAAAGGGACCCCCTCCTAATATTTGTTGTTTCTATTTTTCTTAATTTCATTTTATAATATTTTATTTTTGATATTTTTTTGGATGGCGTTAGTTTGTCTTGTTGATACATTTTATATTTCAATTTTGTGGTTTTAAGATCCTTATAAAACTTGTTTTTTACCCCATCAAAAAAACAATGTTGCAATCTACAGAAGTTCCTATTTTTTTATGATCCAAAGCCATTAATTCTATTATGCATATTTTGAATAGATTCCCTAATAATATTTTCATCTTTATACCACTTTATAAATGTGGACTAAAATGAAACCTAGTGTGGCTTATCTTAGGATCTTTGGTTGTTCTATTTTTATCTTTATTCCTAAGGTTAAAAGAAAGAAGCTTTATTTCACTTCATATTTTTGCATTTTTAAGGTTATGGAGGTAAGACAAAAGGTTTGAGAGTGTATGATACTTATAAACATTAAATCATTAACAATATTAATGTTCTTATTCTCAAAAGATTATTTTGTTAGCCATTTGTGGAACCTCCTTAGTGTTCTTTTATTAAATAACCTAAATATCTTGTTTCTCTTTATGATAAAATACATGCCCTTGAGGAAGTTGATCCATTTTTAGATAAATTATATTCTGAGGAACCCCATGAGTTTCATGTTCAATCTAAAACATCTAAATGGTTAGAATCCATAATATAATCTTCTAATGTTGATAATATTAATAAATTAACTAGAAGTTAACATTATTATCATGCATTAATGACTATGTATGAATGTTAACCTTAATAATTTTAATAATCCACTCAATATGATATATGGAATATTTCTATACAGACTAAATATAATGCCTTAATTAAAAATTATACTTAGGATATTATCCCTCCTCTACCTAAAAGTCATTGTCAGTTTTAGGTGGCTTTATAATATTAATCATAATTCAATTGGTAAAATTGACAAAATTAAAGATAGATTATTTTCTCTTGGGTTTAATCAAAAACTCAAGATTGATTATGTTGAAAATTTTGCTCCTATGGTAAAAATGAGTATTGTAATGCTCCTTATTGCTCTTGCATCCCAAAATGGTTGGTTATCCACCAAATGGATGTCAATAATGCATTTATAAATGCTGATTTATAAGAGGAAATATACATGACTCATCCTAAAGGTTTCACTAACCCTAATAGAGAAAAAAATTGTATTCAAGTTAAACAAATATCTATATAGTTTAAAAAAATCTCGTCGATCTTGGTATTATAAAATTACTTCATTTTTTAAAGATATAATTGATACTTTGATAATGATCTCTTTGTTAAAGTTAAAAATGGTCATTTGATTCTAATTATATTATATTTTGATGATTTGTTAATTATTAGTGATCTATCTAGTTTAATTCATAAATATAAAGACAAACTAAGTCAAATGTTTGAAATGAATGATTAGGCATTCTACATCATCTTTTAGGAATGGCTATATTTTAAGATAAAATTGTATCATTGTATCACAATCTAAGCATGCATATAACCTTATTGTTAAGTTTCATATGCTTTATTGTAAATCTTCTACTGTTATTGATGTTGGTGTTAAACTTAATGTAAAACATACTTGTGAAAAAGCTAACCCTATTTATATAGACAACTTGTTGTTAGTTTGATTTATCTAAACTTTACTAGGCCATTGTTTCATATGTTATTGGTGTTGCTTCTAGATTTTTTCAAGATCCATATTTGGATCATTAGAAATTATCTAAATGAATTCTTCATTATATGAAAGAAATGATTAAATTTGGTCTATTTTATTTTTCTATTGATAATGCTAAATTATGTGGTTATTGTGATGTTGACCATGCTGACAATACTATAGATCACAATTCTATCTCTATATATGTGTTTAAGTTTGGTGTAGGTGCTATCACATTAAGCAGCAAAAAGCAACCTACTATCTCTATCTCTTCTACTTAAAAAAAGTAAAAAAGTGTTATGAAAGATACCAAATAAGCTATATGGCTATGAAGGTTTTTGGGTGAACTTCATCTAATTATTTATCATAGTACCATCCTTTATTGTGACAAACAAAGTTGTATAGCTTTAGTAAAAAATCTAGGGCAACACCAAAGAACTAAATATATTGAAGTCCATAAGCATTTTATCTTATAAAAAATACTCAATGGTGATATTGATCTACAATTTTTTCCTACAAATCACCAAGTGGTAGATATCTTCACAAAACCACTTGGTGATACCATGTTTTGTCAATCTCATGAAATGTAGGTCCTCTTAGAGTTTACATTGAGGGGGAATGTGTATGATAATGTTACTTCTTAACAATCATGTGTTTCTTCTCTTTATCTATACTTATTCTCATTTTAAATCATTGTAAAATTCATTTGGAAATTATGTGACTTGAGTAAACATCATGTGTAAGTTTTAATTTTGTAACCAAATATATTAAAATCATACATTAAAATCGATATCCTTATGTTATAAAAGGATCCAATTATCTGTAGTGATTATTCATGAGTAACTATGAGATGTAGTCTCCTGATCATTCTAGCCTAAAATTATTTGTGAGTAGTTTGTGGATTATAATTACTTTTATTTCAAAAGGTGGTGTTTGGCATGATGAAGATTTTTATATCCTTTAATTGAGTACATAGTATAATTCCTTTTTAAGGTGACTATGACATTTATACCCATTTAGCATTAAGTGGGAGTGTTAGAATGTTTAATTATAAGTGGACTTACTATATCTTAGACTTGATGAAATACTTAAATAATAATAATTTATTATTTATTAACATGAGGTAAAACCTCATTAAAATAAATAATAAAGTTATAGTTATTTAATAATTACCAAATTTAACTAAATGAAGAATCAAGATGGACAGACCTATTATTTCATAATGGTCACATCCCTTATTGAATATTATAAATAGGGTATTACCCTAATTATAAATTAATTCAAATGTGATATATTTTTGGGTAAACAAGGTTTTTGTGAAGGCATTCTATGAAGAAGTGAGATTAAGAAGATTTTATGTATAGGGGAATAGTTTCAACATTGAATAATCAGTGCACGTTTTTAACCTCCATTAGAGGTTTTCCCTCCTAATTTTTATGTTATGTATAATTGACTTATGTATTTTTATTTATCAATTTATTCTATATCTACTGTACTCAGATGTTTATATGAAATTTATCATTTCAAAACTCTAAGGCAAAAATATGAGACAAAATGGACAATGTAATAATTCTCTATTTAAAAAAGTGACACACACACATAAATGTTTGGAAAATATCTAAGGAAAAAGTATGGCATCAAATAGATAGAATAAAACCTTTTAGGCTAAGTAGTGTAAAAACATGTGATTGGCTTATGACTCATTTTGGACTTCTGACAAACAACAAATTTTAGTTTTTTAAATACACACAAAAATTAAAGAAAATAGAAATAACCCAAAAGGCTCATTCTATTTCTATAACTGACATGATTATGTGTAGCTTCAACCAAATATTCCATTGATATATTAATGATTGTGATGAATTAAGTGTTAATTCAAAAATGAAAGTACCAGTGTAGGTAGAGTTTTTTATACCATCTTTTATCTCTCAAGCATTGATACATGGAAAAAAATTAGAGTAATGAACACTCAACATTTGGCATGAAATTACATGGCAATTGAAGATTTGTCTAAAATCTATAAGTTTCATGCATTCTAGATTGGTCCATAGTGTAACTAACACAAGATTTGTGATCATGTCAATTTGGTTCATATTGTCTAACTTACTATGTAAGGGTTTAATTGTTTACGTAGTGACTCTATATTGGTACTACTTAGTGGTGTCCGATGTTATTCTAGACTTGACCTAGTTTTTTCTTAATATTGGAGAGCCTAGATGCTCATCTCCATGGCAATTCTATTATTACGTGCCTTGATTTATATATCCCACCATGAAGTGGGGTTAAAATGATGTTAGGAGATGAAATACCAAGTTAATTATTCCCTAAATAACTTATGGGGAGGTGATCAAATCCTTCCCATAATCTAAATTAAATAAAATAAACTAAGACTTTAAAGGTCAATATTTTAATCACCCAAGTTAATCGAACTTAGGGAGAGGATAGACAACACTCTTAGGATTAGACTAAATAAAAAGGCAATGAAAAAGGTGATTTTGGTCACCCAAGTTCCATAAATAGGATGTGGAGAGATCATACATGTAAAGTCTTGTTTGTAATAAATAATAAACAAAAACAAAGCTCTTAGGAGCACTTAGTCTAAGATTTTTGTTCTTTTAAAATCACTAAGCAAGATGTGGAATATAATTTTAGCCTTTGTAAGAACTTGAAAGTTATTTTAAAGGTTTTGAAAGACCAAAATAAATGTAAAATTTGTTTCTTATTCCTTGAAAATAATTAAAAAACTTGTTATAAGTTTTATTGGCTTAGGAAAGCAAAGACAACTTACAAAATCAAAGTTAAAAACAAAACTGAACATTAAAAAGGATAAAAGACAATAGTTAGTGTTTTAAGCATAAATTATAAAATATCAATTAATTATTCATGAAAATTTGGGAGGTGTTTCATAGGTTAAATTCTCACATCTTTATATAATTTTAGATAAAAAATAAAATAAATAAAAATTTATGCCAATAGGATTTGGGTGCATTGGTTAAGTGCTTAGTTGTGTCTAGCCCCATCTAATTTCAAATCTTATTGTGGTATGGTAGGCCAGTTGTGGCCATTGGTGATTTTGGTTACCCCATGGTGGTTGTTGGTGATTTAATTATCATGGTTATATAGTTCTCTCAAGAACTAGGCCCCTGGTTTGTGTCCTAGAATGAGTTGTATCTCTAGTCAAAATCTCTGCATCTATCTAATAAATAAATGAAATGTTATGAGCTTTGTACTAGTTTTTTTTTAGTAGAAAACTAGAAAATAAAAGTGGCATTCACTAATTTGATTATAATTACTAAATCATAACTATTTTTTTTGAAAAAGTTAGATCATTTGAATGATACACTTACGTACATCTGTATAAAAATTTAGAAAAAAATTACATAAAATGTTATGAAGACTTTATGGGCCATTTCTTGTAATAATAAAAATCAAAAGAATCAGAATAAGAGACTAAAAATAAGATAATTTTATGGGGTGCATGCTCATGAAGAGTTATAACACTTGTTGAGACATTATGTGATCAATACGAATACAGTATGGGAGATTAATATAATGTTATTATGATAAAAATCAAGAAAAAACACACTAATAAAACTTACACCTCTAACCTAGACACTCAAAGAGTAAGGGAATAATAATATAAGTAGCTATCAAATAGATATAAAGCAAACAATATTTACCTTTATTGAGAGCAAGAGTTTTATGTTGGTCATGAATGCATGTGCTTGGTTGGCAATCAAAGAATCTTTGGCAATGGAGATTATTACATCATCTCTCCTTGTCACCTTGGTAATGTTGGGATTGGTATTGTCTTTGGCTGGCTTATCAAATTGGCATGATAACGATATACCAAATGATATTCTTGAAGTTATTTTAGCATCATAACATTACATAAAAGAATCTTTTTGAATAATGGGTGAGGAATTATATTATTCCAAACTAATTCTAACCCAAGTGCAGATATGTTGGAATTAACTATGATTGAGTTTAAACTAACCCTAGTTATGTTAAGGAGAAGATAAACATTTAATATTTGGGATATAGATCTAATTTATTAATCATGACTCTCTATTTATGAATTTATGGCTTGAGGGAAGATATTTTCAATTTCTTGACTTTAAGGATGATGGCATCATCATGACCACGTTTTTATTGAAATTTATTTAGAAAAAATAAATTTCACTAATTGTACATATAAATTTCACTTAATCATTTAATTTTATTTGATTAGTTAATTCATTCTACTTAACATTTTTTCACTTTAGGAATTGTTTAGGTGCCCCACTTAATGAATCCATAGGTCAATGTGTCAATTTAGTAGGTTGTGAGTTTACTAAAGTTGAATATATGAGAGGTTACCATTATGTATAGGATAATACCCCAAATAGGGATGATTCAACATGATTCTAAACATTGATGTTTGATGTGTAGATAGAATTGGGACATTCAGTGATTCTTAGGCTTAATTTGCACTGTTTGGTAAAAGTTAGTCTTAAAGTTTGGTTGGAATCCAAAATGAGGTGTCTAAAAATATAATGGACTATTCAATTAATAATAATACTATTCCTATAATTAAGATAATTAAATATTCAAATTCATAATATATTCTGATGTGGTGATGACTAAGGAAATATGCCAAATATAGAAAGTATTATGCCAAATAGTAATATGATTGCTTAATCATGAAAAATGAATAATAATTATATTATTGAATGTTTTTTAATCAAATGTGATAATTTCATGTGTATGATTAGTTAGGATGATGTTTATTTATGATTTGGTAACTTTTGTAAACTATATTTTTATCAGCTTAGACACTATCATCAAAAGAGGGACACTAGCATCGATACTTTTATCTTAAAACTTATACTTGTATACAAAATGAGGCAAAAGTCATTTTCTTAAAGTTACACTTTTTCCTATAAGGTTTTCATGTCATATTATAGATTATTTTTTTTTATCACACATAGGTTTTGGGTATTAGCATGTAACTCAAAACCCTAGGTCCTCCAATTTAATCATGCCACCCTAAAACACATGTGTTAGTGGGCACAAGTTAAGTTGATATAACTTCAAAGTACCATCAATTAGAGAGAAATTATTACATAGCCAATACTTTAAAGAGGGGATCATAATTATGTAGTTATTTACCTTATGTAGGTTTGTGTGTGAATAACTATGCAATCTACTATATATGAGTATGCATAGTCATCTATCTTATAATTTGGAAAATAATACTCATCGGTTTCCCTTTAGATACTTTATAACTATAAAAAAAACTTATCCTATGGATGATGTGGAAATAAGGAAGAATATGGTTGTTTTTCAAGATTGAGACGTGATTTTAAATAGATGTATGCTTGAAAGTAATCAATATTTCTTGGTGATAATGAATGGTAGTTTGCATGAATTTATACAATACCTTTTGAAATTATCTCATGTGAGGGTTAAAATAACACTATAGGCTGAGATATACATGTCAATAGATTTATAAATTTGAGTATTGATTAGGTATGGACACTAGTGTTAAAATTGGGATACTAGCATTAATTCTAGTGTCCTAATCTAGATGGTAATGCTTAGGATAAATTGAGAATGGATAGTTAAAGATTTATATCATGTTTTAAACATATTGTGGGCTACAAGTGATCTAGGCAATAATTTATTCACATTGATATGGTGAACACGACCTTTTCAAGAGTGGGGAGGTTTTGAATTGAAAGGTTGAACCATCAGTGACATTTTATAGGTGTAGAAGATTAATCTATCATATAATATATATATATATTTAGAATCTAGAAATTACTCTTATTCAAGGGGAGGTAAAATTTTAAATTGATCAAGGCACTTGTTGTTACAAAGGTTGTGTGAGTTGTGTTCATTTCTTTGTTTAATTCTCCAATTTATTTTACATTGATATAATATGATAATTATTTAGTAATGATTGAATAGAGTCTATATAATCCAAGTTGTAGATTAATTTATTGAATTATGCTCTTACTATTTTGAATAACTAATGATTGTGTTCTTGATGGTAAAATTACCCCTTAAATGGATATGAAATTATTTTTTATCACAAATTATGCCCTGAATTATGAGACATGATGTTTCAAAAGAATCAAAATCACAAAACACACCATCCATGTAATAAAAAGGCATATATTAAGAGTCTCCCAATTCTATGAGATAATTCTCAGGATGGACTTAGAAAATAAGGGACGTCTTACCTACTTATTTTTACTCTATTTTAAATGGTTTGACAAAATATTAACATATTTTCAAAAAATAAGAGTGAAAATATGATTAATAGTTTCTCATTTTGAGTGGGCATATTCCCACTCTAATAGATAACTCTCAATAAGGACTAAGTGAACAAAGGACATGTGAATTGCTTATTGTTACTTTGTGTGAAATGGTTAAACATATTACTAACATTTAGATATTTACAAATAATAAAAGTGAAAAAAAGGTTAGTAATTTTTATTAGAGTGGGTTGTTACCCACTTTAAGAGATTATTATTAGGATGAACCTAGAAAAATAAGACATATTATCTACTTATTGTTATCGAGTCTATATAATGGTTCAACATAACTTGTAAATATTTTCAAATAATAATAGTGAAAATGTGATTATTAGTTTCTCATTTAGACTAGGCAATAACCCTAGCCTAACAACCAATTTTAAAGATAGACTTGGCAAATAAAATGATGTTTTAATTATTATTATTATATGTAATGATTAAATACAAAATTTAAATATTTTTGAAAAATAGTAATAATATAAATAGGGTTAGTAGTCTCTCATTTAGAGTGGGCACCCCTTGGCACTAAATGTTAAATCTTAGGATGAAATTATTTTTAATATAAATAATAATTATGATCATATTATAACATAAATATAAAATGGGTGTGTTATTATAATGAGTGAGAAAGATCCATATGATGATATGATATTATTTAGAATCCTTAGATGACTTCAAACTTTTCCTAGTTTTCAAATAATTATGATTTTATGAAATTGTACCATATAGTGAGATGTTATTATCTTGCATCCTCAAAGTGAATTTCCTCAACCAAACCATTCTAGTGACTACATGGTGTTGAATATAATAATAATAACACCTATCATGTTGTGATAACCTTGAATCCTTGTAGACTTTGACACATACAGAGACTTATCCTTGTGTAAAGATGTTACTTCAGACCATCCCAAGTTTTTAAATAACTACAGTTCTACATAATAATGACATGCAGTGAGATTAAATTCATTTACATATTCATAGTGAATTTCCTAAACCAAATATTTATATATATTGTGAAGTCATCAATCTAAAAAATAATTACATGTGGCATGATGAAATATTCTTGCAACATTCTATACTTTTATACTCATGTAAACATAGCCATATGATGAAGTCCCAAATCATAATTTTCCTAGTTTGCATGCAACCATGATGCTACAAAATTGTGAAATTTGGTGAGATATGATTGGTAATGTAATTATTAGTGGTTAATATTTTACATAATAGTGTCCATTTAAATAAATACAATAAAAC
>JARHVA010001738.1:2522500-2557500 GCA_037957365.1 Torreya grandis
AACTAATCTCACTTGTCTAATATTTAAGAATTTAAAATTCCTTTCCACCTACCTTAGCCTATGAGTATCCTCTTATATTCATCTAGATTCTCTATAACCTCCTAATAACATGACTAATGTTCTACTAATTATCATTAGGATTAAAAAATTACTATAGAGGATTATACCTCTAGAACATTCCCTCCTATAGAATGATCCAAGGAATTTTTATTCATTGAATAATTTTCCACCATTGATCTTCCTACACCCAACTTTGAATTGTGTCCATTGATTCTCCCACCTTAATCTATTTAAATCATCCACCCCTCCATTAAAAAACTAATTAGGAAATATATTATCCTCTCATGTCAATATTATCATCCAATCCATTAATCCATCACTAGTTTAGTAATCAAAATATTATCAAACTAATCATATGTTGTCAAAGAAAATATGAGTCTAAAATAAATCAATCAATTAAGCATTGAATATTTCTTTTGTTAGATATTGATTTGGAGTATTTGGATAAAGGATTGTGATGCAAGTATGAATGTTTCATTTTTTTGTGTACTATGATCCTTTTGGATCTAAATTCTAATATTGGATTGGCATTTTGAGTAGGTTTTGATATAATTTATATAATCATAATTTATTACTCAAAATACCCACTTACATTTGGAGACCATAGTGGGAGATCTCCTTTTGGACTAACCTTATGTTTGTAAAATTTGTTAATCTATATTTTAGGTCAGGTTCAAAAGAATTTGGGCCCAAAATTTAAAAAATCTCATGTCCCAGGTGAAAAGTGACTTTGCTCTACAAAAGAAAAATTTGAATCTAATAGTCATGATTTTGACTTAAACCATATAAGTTAATCTCTAGATGTTAGGTCACTTGAAATTTTTATTATATTTTCATAAAATCACTTATTACTAGTTGTGATTTTGATAGTCATCTATGATTTTGAACATTGTAATTGTGATTTTGATTTCGATTTATGATTTTGACTATGTAGAAGTGATTTTGAATTTATCATCATGATTTTGACATCTCAATCATGATTTTTACTAATATTAGATTTAAATAGTTATTAATCTACAATTAGGTTTATTTGTGTTTGAAGGCATTACTTATTATCTATAAATATTTTGGTATCAGTTATAACTTCTATTTTGTAAGGATAAATTAAAAATATCACATCAAGCAAAACTGCAACTCTCTTAGTTGCAATTTTGAAAAACAAAATAATTTCATCCTATTTAATTCTTGAAATTTTATGTAAATAAAATAAATATTTATAAATAATATCATATAATCTATTTTAAGAACATTTAATTTCTTCAAAAACTTTAAATATCTCAATTTTTATATAGTTTACAAAATCACTTATCTCAGTTGCATTTTTTATTCCTAATCATGATTTTGCACTTGTCATAAGTGCTTTTTCCTACTTCACCATACAATTAGTATCACAGTCTACTCATATTCTGCAACATCGCTTGTTCTATTTGTAATTTTGATTGTAATTTATGGTTTTGCCATATCACTTATTATTAGTTATAATTTTTTAATATTTCTTATTTGTAGTTGTGGTTTTGTAGACCCTATAAGAAATTTTTAATGGACTAAATACCTAATAACCATGACAGTCTGCCAAACCATTTTATAAAATCACCTATCCCATCTACAATTTTGACTAGTTATCTACAATTTTGACTCTCTATATGTGATTTTACATAACATTAGACTGTGTATAAGTGATTTTGCCTTCTATAGTAGTGATTCTAAATTCATTTTTCCCTTCAAATTGTCATTTTTTAATACATTTTTAAATATCATTTTTAGTGATTTTTTGGTCATTCCAAGGCTTTTGCAAGTCCCAAATTACTTTTAGTGTTGGATCACTAACCCTTAAACCTATAAGGAGAGATATCCATTGACCCCAATAGGGGTTCTCAGCCCCAAAACCTTGCATCATGGCCCCTCATTCAAAAAACATATAGTGTAAAATATATGATTTTTGTTAGTGTTTTTATCAAGGATTATTGAACTAACCTTTTATTCAGATTCATACAGGGGTGAATTTAGTGGAGATTTTTTATTTCTTAAGACTAATAACCACTTGTCTTATAGGTCCTATTTTTACACATCTTTATCCTTATATAATGTCTTGTCTTACAAGTTTCACCTCAATGTTGCTAGAATAAAACTAATAATCACTTGCTTTGTAAGGTGCCTACTAAATACTTTGGTATTTTGAAAATTATCTTGTATATATCACACTTAATTAATTAGTTATATATATTTTGTCTACTTATCTATAATTAAGGGCTAAAATGGTGTATGCTCTCCTCACTATGTCCTAGCCATGAGTCTTAGAGGATTAAAAACCATTAACAAAAACTCTCTTTTTTATTTTTTGGGGGAACATGATGTGGAAGTGAGACCCATGCACTTTCCATAGTCTTAAAGGTTGGTGATGTAGATTTCATCACCATGCATTCAAACACACTCTATATTTCAATGGAGTATAAAAATTAGGGACAACTATCGATAAGATAACCGGTTGACCCCATATAAGTCTTCCATGAAGGGAAACAGTTAAATCTCTAACCCAAGCATCAGACATCACCTTAGATATATTTATGACCCATGTACCTAGCATATATCGAGGACACCCTAGAAAAAATCTTGTCTATCCTAGAATTGGGCCTTCATCCATAACACGTAACTTCCTTCCATATTTTTTCTTCCCAAGTGACCATTAGGTGAAAAATGGGTTGAGAGGGCTTGGGAGATTTTATAATGGGTCACCTACCTAAAATCTCACCCATAAAGCTATTAGATATTATGGTCATCGAGTTACACACCCAAATCAATTTACTCATGAGAAGTTTGTTATTTTCTTAATTTGATGAGTGTGGTGCTAGTCTGGCATTGTTTGTGAGTTGATTTAGACTTTTATTAAAGCCTATACACACTTATTTAGGTCTATTTCACATCATCATGTAAATATTTATCAATATCCATCTTACATCATTGATAATATCCTCTTGTGCATATTTGATATATATATTTATGTACATCCTTTTAAACTTATCTCATATTTCATCTAGTCCTCTATCTCATCACCCCTCTTATCTTAATAACTTCCTAGTCTAATATCATACATCTATCACTAGTCATACCCCCATCTCTTACAAACCTTAACCTAGTCTTAGGATCCCTCCATCACATCTTATCATAGTCTAAACTCACGCTTTTCACTTATCCTTAGCACTAATTTTCCATAGTATCATCTTTATCACTTAAGACTAAATCCATCTTATTCATAACCAATCTTGGTCACATCTTAGTCTTTTTCATCACCATATCCTCACATCATCTTGTCTTATCTCATCTTTAGGGCCCTAATCTAATTTTCCCATTTGTGTTGACTTTATATTTCCATGTCACCTTATCTACCATCTTATTATCCTATACCAATCATAGTCTAGCTCATCCTTACCTTGTAAATACCTTTGACTATACTAGTCATCATATCAAGTTCATAGTCATATGCTAGTTTTCATCTACATTGGTAAACAATTATTTCCATATTAGGGTCCTGATTTTAATCTTGTTTATGTCTAATCAAGTTTTACTTATACACATAATCCAATCCTATCAATCCTTATATATTATCGATCAAGTCAACCCAAGTCAACTCAAATCATATTACTCATGATCTAGTCTTAATCTAATCAACCCCTAGTCAAAATTAGTATCTTGGAATAGTCTAACCACATATCAAATATTAAGATATTATCATAGCTTGCTCAGTTGAATCCACTCAAAATCATCAGGTATAAATCATGTCCTATGTCTACTTGATCTTGTCTTACTTCATCCAACATCACATCACATCAAGCATATGGTCAAATTTGAGATCAAACTAAAGAAAGCCTCTATCAAAATATTTTCCACAACATTCCATATTCATCCCTTTATATTTCCATTCAATCCTCCATACTTACTAATTGGGGCTAAAAAAATAACATCATCAAGACTTTATCCCATCTTGATCCATGCCATCCAAAATAGATTTGGTTAAATAACTTGATTGAGCAATGCCTCATGGATAATAGCGATGTACTCCTTTATTACTTCCTTGATATGAATACTCCACATCTTATATAATTTGATGCCATCTACCCAACATTACCTCTAGTTTTTACCCCTTCCTATCAATCGAATCCTAGTATTCATACTACCTAATCCCATTCAAATATTCCATCCACTAGTCATATCCAGTCATCTACCCCTTCTTACACTAGCAAAGGGAATCCTATCTTAGACACCTCATCATCTACTAGTTTGACAACCCAATCATGATACCAACCATCTAATATTAAGTAAAATTATTTCATATCCAAGACATAAAGTGAAAATTGGCCCTAAAACCCTCTTATTATATTCTTAGAAGCCTTTTTCCACCTAATTATTTTCATAGACATGATAGTTTATCTACCCATACAACATTTTGATCCTTTTAGGCCTAAACCCTCCTGGTATAAATCCAAATACTACAATATATATCACCTAACCTAGGGGTATATCATTAATCCATGTCATAATTTACAAAACTATAGCTAAGGCATCATTGATCATTATGACATCAAAATTGAGAATGAATAATATGGTTTTACATCCAAGGGTGAACAAGAAGAGGAATGCTAATATTTCATTCCTGATCATGATCAACCCATTTCCTTTCTAATCTAAATTCAAGACATCAAGTCCATATTATATGGTCCCCCCACCTTAGACAAATCCTCCATCTAATATGAGTCTATTTTACATAAACCTAGTCTTCTCATCTCTTATAATTCCTTCTTCCATGGGGTTATCTTTGGCAAATCCAATGTTACTCCATCATATTCCTCTCATCGATCATATAAAATACCCTAATTTGAGAGGTCTCTCATGGAAAATTAATCATATACCAACAACATTACATATTGTACATAGTATTTAGTATTAGATTTAACACTAGTATTTGAATAAAATTCCCCATCTAAAACATCATCCCTCATAGATATTTTAGTTCATGATGATGCCTACGTATTTGTGAATACCTCCAATATAGATGTCAACTAATCTCAAGGAATATATTTTCATCCTAATCAAGATGATGAAGTTATAAAATAATTCTTACAAGCTCTATCTATCAAATATTGTTAAAGTGGATCTAATCCTACCTTCGATGCATTTACTATAACTAGTCTTCATGATCCTTTTGAAAATATTGAGAATATTTTATCTGATTTCAAAAATGGGTATCCTAAGAATCTCTATGAATACCTTGATACCCCATAACCAGTCATTAACCTGATCATACCATTTTCCCCACCTTCATCCATCATATTACCCTTTCTTCCTATCAATTATCATTTAATCACATCCCTCCATAAGCATGAATAATGAAATACATCATTGGACACTTCCTTGAGCAACATAACATGAACCAAAAATACAAAATTCGAAGATCATATTCAAAAATTCATATATTATGATTACAACACCTTTGATCTAGAAAGTCACAATAGAGAAAATTTAAATCATTAGCCTAATAAAAAAATGTCTTCCCCTAGTGAAACCCTTTTTAAGGCACTAAGGTACCATCAAAGTCTAAATAATCATCATATATCAAGTCAAATATTAATCTCATGTAATGAAGCCCACTGTCAAGAACCAGGGGGAAGTTAAGATATAATCAAATCTTAAGATTATTTTTTTTCAATATGGACAATAATATTTCAAATGATCAGATTAAAAAAAATCACAAAGACAAAAATTCTTGGATCCCTTATAGTATTTTGTCACCTAACACCAATAAAATAAGGAATGTCTAACATCTCCAATGATGTATATGACTATTATTACAACATCCCAATCACCCATCACACCTCCCTACCATGATCGTATCATCCATTCAAGTAATATACATCACCATGATATCCAAATCTTAAATTCATCCACTTTACACCTTATAAACTTGGGCATTATTGTCTATTGTAGGGGTGAGGAAAACACCTAGTCTAGATATTTGGAGGGGTCTCAATCAAGATTTAATGAAGGTGATAAGGACATCATTAAATATAAAATTGATAGCATGATCCTAATATCACATATATACAAAATAGGTGTCTGTTAAAAATCAATAAAGTTTTTTTATTCATGCATCTCAAACCCATATCTAATAAAATGAGATGCTAAAATTCAAAATACTATAAAAATAACATCATTCATCTAATGGTGAAAACTAGTCTCTTGGCACTTTGGGCAAGTGCAATGATGAAAAATAGTTTATATCATCATGGTAAAATAATCTATTATCTGGACTCTACCTTAACACTTGGGGGAAAATCCATCCTTTGTAAATCCAATCCATGGCATACCCCTCTGATCCTTATTCCTACTGATCATCTACCATCATATCTTGCATCCTATTATGTCAATAATTTATCATGGTATTGATCTTCATAAATATGTGGAAGATTATTGAGAAATGTGTTAGAATCATCTTGGTATATCCTCAAATGGACACACAATTAACTAGATATATAATTCCTTCATGATGTGCTAATTGGTGATCCCTAGTCTATTCTTCCTTTGTCCTCATCCCCTTTTTAGCCTCACCCTCATCCTTTTATCATCCCATCCATTATTACATACATGAATATCTTAGTTTTTAGGACTGTTATTCCCTTTGATAGTAACCTTATTTACATTGTGTGTGTGTGTGTGTGTGTGTGTGTGTGTGTGTGTGTGTGTGTGTGTGTATCCCAAAATACCTAAAATTGAATATTATAACAGCCATAAAAATTGTAAAATTTACAAAAATACCAAAAACCTATAATTGATCTTGTCTTATGTCTTGAGTATCCTATTAATCTTGTCCTGTGTCCTAAGAGGTCATCTCATTATCATCCTACCTTTACTTGTGTCCTAATGGTTTCATCATTTTATCATCTCATTTTGTTCTATATCCTAATCATGACATCAAATTCTTTAATCATAACCCTATCCTAATCTAAGTAACTAGTCTAATTCAAATCCATACACATATCTAAATACATATACATAATATACCTTCACATCATGATCATCATGACTAAATTTTCCCAACTCATCACTCAAGATAATTAGACTAGCACAATGACACTACATGTACCTATCTGTGTGTGTTACTTGTCTTCTCTTTTTTATTTGACTTGTTTACATGCCTTTTATCATGTATGCATATTATTATCTCATGTTTCATTTGTTTGTATATGTTCTTTTAGTCTTTTTTCATTTATATTTTTGTCTATTAGTTGATGAACAAGGATGACATGATGGAGACAAAAAATTTATAATAATGTTTTTCGATGCCCTATGTAGAGTTCATCACTTTCCCCTTTTATGCACTCAGGCATAATTTCCTCTTGGTCATACTTATATCATGAGGCATACTACCTAGTTATATATTTAAATCATATTAATTAAGACTATGATGAGACTTGTTTTAGTAATGATGGATTGAAAATAGATTGCCTTCCTCATTTTTTCTACCCTCTATCACTTGTATAATTATCTAGTCATCTTATAATCCATCATAAAATTTAACTCTTCTACTATATAATCATTCCTCTAAGTCCTTTATCATCACATGTATTTCCTCTAGTCAATCATCTATCATATCTCTAGTAATCAAAATATAACATCTCATCACCAATAATTTCTCCTAGTCCTCTATTCTCATATATAATATCTAAGCCACATCGTCTATAAAGAAAAATAACATGCCTAATAGTCATTATCATCCTCATCCTCTAGTCTACCTTTTCATCCATTATATAGTTTGAAATATATAGACTCAAGGTATTTTTAGACTATATAGGAAATGCTTAGTCACATAATGTGTCTAAGGTCAGATCGTCCACTCTCACCTATTTTATCATTAGTCACCATCACATCTATCTTGTCCATCATCATCCTCAAGTATAGCATCAATCAAATCCCTGAGATATAATATCAATTTTTAGTCAACTATTCTATTAATAAATCAACATCCCCTTAATCATTTCCTTAATATTTTCATTAATTGCCTATACCTATTGATTGGGCCCAAAAAATTAAAACATCCATATTTTCTTCCATTAGTCATCCATTATCACTAATTGGTCAATTCATTATTTAATGTTTAAGGATTCCTCCCTCAATTGGGGAATAATCAAGACCATAACTTTATTATCATCTATTTCTCCCTTGCATGCATCCTTGTTAGGGGAATCATTAATATTAATCACAATGTGGCTCATTAGTTTGATTGCATTACATTATAATTATTCTCATTCATCCTTTGATCACTTGATCATATTGTTTATACTTTCTTATTTGATTCATTGTATATCTTGAATTTAGGTTTGGCTACACTCATCATTAATTTTATCAATTCATTATTTTATTTTAGCTTGGTGCTCTCCTCACATGTATCCTTACTTAGGATATGTCGATAGATCATTGCCTTCTCTATCAATCATATAAGTCTACATCTCTCCCTGACATGTGTCCTTTCCTAAGATATGTCTAAAGTTGTCAATTTTTATCTTATCATCATCATTTTATAGTTAGTTTCCCCTTGGGATGTGTCACTAATTGTGACATAATCATTTCATCTCCCTATGTATAGGTCTTTGTTAGGGGAATCATCCATTTTTAGCTAATTGATAATGTCAGTTTCATCTTCTTTATCATTTATCTCACATTTGACATCCCATCCCCTTATCTACCCATTGCTTCTCACCCATCATTTCTTATTTTTGAGTAGACATCCATCTCATTATTCTCCACATGTCTCCCTCAAGGGGCATCATATCTAATATAATCATTTACTAACATTCATCCATAAGTGTCTTTATTATTTTAAATACCATTACTCCTTCCACTTCATCCACTCATAATGCCATTTTAAATAAGGATAAAATATATGTATCTAAATTTACCCACTTCATTTATCATCAGTAATACTATTATTAGTTGAAATTAACATCACTAATTTTTTTTATTAATCACTAATTTCACCCAAATCTATCTAATTACTAATCTCCTTATAATAATTTCTCTAACATACCCTCTCATTATTCTTCACCATAATAACCTTACCCCTTACCATTTCTTCATTAATTCATCTAAATTACCATTATCTACTAACTAATCCCACTTGTCTAATATTTGGGAATTTACAATTCCATTCCACCTACCCTAGCCCATGAGTAGCCTCTCCTAATCCCATAGATTCTCTATAACGTCACATGACTAATCATATAATAATTATCATTAGGATTCAAATAGGACTATAGAGGCTTCCACCTCTAGAACATTCCCTCCTCTAAAATCATCCAAAGAATTTTTAATCCATTGAATAATTATCCACTGTTGATCTTCCTACACAAAAATTTGAATTATGTCCATTGATTTTCCCTCCTTAATCTATTTAAATAATCCACCCCTCCATTTCCAAACTAATTAGGAAATCTATAATCATTTCATGCCAATATTATCAACCATTCCATGAATCAATCACTAGTATAGTAATCAAGATATTTTGAAGATAAACACATTATGTATAATAAAATCTAAGTCTAAAATAAAGCAATCAATTAAGTGTTTAGTCTTTCTTTTAGTGGATATTTATTGGGAGTATTTGGTGAGAGGATTGTGATGTAGTTATGAATTTTTCATTCTTTTATGCACTATGATCCTTTTGGCTCTAAATATTAATAGTGGATTGTTATTTTGAGTGGATTGTTATTTTGATATAATTTTCTTAATCATAATCTATTGTTCAAAATATCCATCTTATAGTTACTTTAGGAAATGGTTCTCTTAATTTAAAACATGATAATAACACATTATTTGAACTTAGTTGGATTCATTTTTGTGAAAAAATATAAATAAAAAAATGAATTAATTCAACATAGCATGTAAAAATTCTTAGATATATTAAAAATATGATGATTAGTATTGTTTTTACTAGTATCCCTACCATAATTTTCATTTATAGTCAGCGATTGTTCACTCTAAGATTCACATAAATATTAGGATTTAACTAGTACATATGGGATGAGTGATACTCGTATTATTAATCTAGGATGGTTCTCATTTATTTTTGAATATGTCAATGACACACTTTTTTCACTCGGTTGGATTCATTTTTAGTAGAATTCCTAGATAGAAAAATAAATAAACTCAACATAATATGTAAATATTTTCAATTATAGTCAAAATAGAATGAATAACATTATTTTTACTATTATTCATGCCACTTTTAACAATTACAATAGCTAGCTACCCACTCTAATATTCACATGAATCTCAAGGTTTTCTTCATGCATATAGGATGAGTAGTAACCATGTTGTTACTCTAGCCAATGGTTCTCATTTATTTTTTAACATGTCAATGAAATACTGTTTGCACTTGGTTGAAATTATATTTTTTATAAAAACTATATAGAATAATAAAGTAATTCAACATAATATGTAAATATTTTCATTTATAATTGAAATAAAATGAGCATATATTTTTTCATTAGTACCCCAATGGTGGTTCTCATTTATAGTAGGTGACCTATAATGACTATAATTTTTTTTATAAAGGTGTAATTGAGTTCAAAAATTACTCTAGTAAGGATTAACTCAAAATATTTTTTTTATCATGCTTATTTGGGAACAAATCTAAACATAGAACCAAAATAAGATCATCTTTTGACACTTAACTAATTTTAAAACATGTTAAGAAGATACTATAAAGAAATATTTCATTCCACATTATATATGTAGTTCAAGGTGTATAATTATGTGGCCTCAAACTAATAAAATCAAGTCTATGTACACTAAAAATAATATTTATGATAAAACCAATCGAATATCATTATCCCCAATTTGGTTCCATACATGATAAGATTTAGTTTGGTAGGTACAAGTATATTACGAGCCATATGTTTTTCTATCAATCATACTAATATGACATAATTTAAGCCCAATAATTTCCCACACCATTCTTAAAATATTTGTATCTAAAATATGCTAAACATAATATTAAAATACCTTTTTAATTATAAAATACATCATCCTCTTAAGCATTATATCCCTATCATTTATGAAGTTATTCATAGGAAAATTCTTATGTATTGATATAACAATTTAATTCAAACATCTATCAATGAGATCCAATATGGCTTTTATTAAAGAATCAAATTAAATATAAATAATAAATATATTATAAATTATCCCAACTTATTTATAATTAAGCATCTAACCTATATTAATATTAATAAATATCACCACTTAAATATTCTAAAAATTTATAAATAAATGTGATTCTTACCTGGAATAAACAAGATAATCTTATTTTTTTATATTTAATAGCACTAACTTACATTCACATCCTTATTTGTATGTTTTAGCACATTAGTTACCATTTATTGATAATTTTTAATTCAAAATTATTACATACATTATTAAAACATAAACCATTTAATATATATGTATTTAGAACAAAAGCAGTGGAACTAATTATAAGATTTATTAGTGCTACTTACATGGGGCTGTAACAACTACCCTCATGGCTTGGATCATGTCAAAAAATAATGATTCATGTATTATTAACAAAATATATTAACAACCAAAAAATTATGACATTTATTTATTATTCAATAATAAACTTTTGACTATTAATAATTGATTGATAGAATTAATTATGAACTATCTATTTGATAGGTGATCCCAATAGTGTAACCTTACATTAAAGCAACATAATTAAAATTTATTTAGATGATTGATACTACGTAGGATACATATAAAGCATGGATAAATTATATAATACATAATTCATTGGGTGAAAATAATCAATAATCTCTATGTTTTTAAACTCCAATAGTGAGATTACACAGCTCATAAAAACATAATATTGACTTTCTTTTAAATGTTGAGATAATCCATTGAACTATTTTTATATGCTTAAGTCAATATGTTCTTATAATATAAAATAATTTTAGAATAATATCTTAAAATTAATGGATCCAATGGTTCTACATTATATCAAACAATAATAAATTGTAACTAAATTTAATTAAAATTTCACCCAACACTACTAGCATGTGCATGTCCATTTTAACAATGTTGACTTAATTACTTATCTTAGGGTTATAAATTATATATTAAAATTTAAACCCAATTTATATTAAAAATTATACTAAATGGATTAAAACCATAATAATGTTACTAAAAAGGTGCATAATCCATTAAGTAGATGCTTTAAGAATTTAGTCATTTAATTACCATCTTGGTATTAAAAACATATGCTCACAAGGAAACCACAAAATGTGGTGGTCTCCTAGTAGTAGGTAATTAACCCAATGTGAAAATATTCATTTATCATTGTAAATATTTATTACGATTTCTTATTGTTTCTTCAAACTGAAAGGAAATTATAAAAAATAAACACAAACTTTTGTTTCTAAATTCCTTCATTCATTTAATGTTTTTAGAAATATGCCTCTAAATCAAGTTAATAATTATATATAGAACTTATAAAATTTTCACATTATTATACTAAACCCAAATGATACACTAAAATTTTAAATGTTTCAATATTATATTATTGAAGAAAGACTACCCAAATTCATAACCTAATAAAGCATACACATAACATATATAATAGCTTAAATATAAAAGAGTAAACTTAATAATGGCAATTTAAATTATAGATATAATGTATATAACAAATATAAAGACAAATGATAAACCAAATCATCAATCATAGACTAATTATTCCATACATAAAAATTCAATAATAAAAGCAAAACTCAACCCAACTAGGTATCAATGAACAATGGCTTCATGGGTCTAATATTCAATATATAACCAAATCAATGAATGTTTAATGGATTGAGGATCCAAAACTATTAGAATTAAAATTATCAAATCCTTTACAACACATAATTATTCACATACATATAAATAACAACTCAACCACATAATTGTATAAAATATTCTTTAAGCATAAATTAATAATAACATAATTGAAGCATGGTTATTTTCTTAATCCCAAAGGTGGAAATTCTCTTATACAATGTTAAAAATATCCAAAATAACATCAATTGACCATGACATAATTTATGAATAAAAGAAATAGAGTCATTAAGTCCACCCTTCCATCCTTATGAGCCCCCTATTGATGGCCATATCCACCCCATCCATTAGTTTGATGGTGGAGTCAGGAAAAAAAGGTGGTGATTATTTACTCTATATGGGATATAAGATTACATTTACATAGAAAGAAAACATAACAAAATGAAAACATTCACAATCTAACATTAAATCATACCAAATGAGAGAGACATAACATAAAATAACAACTCACATAGTTTTAATAAAAATAATGGTTCAAAACCATAAAGAACATCCAAAAAAACACATGAGAACATAACACAAAAAAACCCTGATGGGGGAATAAAATGTTTTATGTAAATTATTATGGTCTCAGTGGTGATAATTTCACTTAGAGTCCTTTTGAAAACCCAAGGTTCTTCCTCTCCCATAAAGATTGCTCCCGATACCCATAAATATTTAATAATGTTTAACCCTAAAACATTTTGGTCTAAGGTGATCTTATCGATAAACCTAGATTTTTCATTAAAGTGGTATATATAAATGAAATGAAACAAGGGTGATAATTATATCTATAGTAAACCAATTAGATGTTAAACTTATATATAATCATCATTAAATATATTATGCTAAAAAAGTCTAAATATGGAAAATACAATTATGTTAGATATAGAAATGACAAAGAAATGATGGACTTAACTTGTTATGATGTTAATATAGTTTTATATTTTAAAAAAGTAGAAATTAGGCTAGACATATATTTTGGAATAGTCATCAGATTATGGCTCTAACACTTTTGACACTCTAGATAGTAACATCAACCTAGGAAGATTATGTCGACACTACTATTTGGGTTCAATACTAGTGCCACATACATAATACCTACTGGAATAAGATTTGGCTACTTGGATACTTCTATGTTTTTATTCTCCTTTTATCTAATTTATTTAGATCTAGGTCATATATTGTCTCTCCTTATTAAATAGTAAAACCCAAGTTCTCCATCTTCATAGTGACCTTGGTGAAAAATGTATTAGTGGATGCACAATGTTGATCTAACCCTAAATACCCCACTATTATAGGGTATTGAATACATATCAATTAATTTAGAAGAGGGACTTGGAATCATGTAATTATCCCCTATATGTTGTAATGTGTGTGAAAAATATAATATGTGTAAAGCAAGTGAACAATGACCTAGTTTGTAACTTATAAAATTTGGATTTTAGAGTGCTCCTTTAGTAATTTAGACCTATAAATGTGTAGTCCCTATGAATGGTATGTGAATATTAATAAATAGGTTAGTTGTATTTAGTTAAAATCTCTTTGAATTCTCTTTTATCTAAATGCTAGGTGGTGAATGAATGATGTTTGATACTATATTTATAACAATCCATTTGAAGTAATAGATTACATTAAAACACTTAGGATGACCATTAGGATACACTTAATTTTAATATTAAATGAATTTATGGTATTGAAAACTTGCATTAGGACATGAAATTAGTGTCAACACTACTATTTATCCTATCCATTAGTCTCTAGGAAGAATAAAAGTAGATATACATTTAGAGCTTATAGAGATGGAATAAGAGAACATTTTAAGGATTATGTGAAAGATAGATTACTTAGGAAATAAACATAAGATTAGTTAGAATAAGATATATAGGCCAAGGGGCATAAATATAGAGTAGATGCAAGACTTATGGAAGTGGTAAAGGTAAATAATTAATAGGAACATTCAAGGTATGAATTTTCCAATTATAGAAGACTAAGGTGATATATAATCTATTCGGAGAAGAAAACGGATAAGTAAAGTTGTGTAGGATATTATTTAGACATTCATGCATTATGTACCCAGTTGTCATCTATATGTATTTTATCCTATCTTTCATGACTTTTAGTAGATAGAAGGTGAACAGTCTACTCTTTTATTGCCAAATTATGAGAAGAATGTGAATAGTCAAAGACATTAAATGACTATATATATATGTATGCTTGTATGAGTAATAGATATAGACCTTTATTAAGATCAATATAAACTATTTGGTTATGGTTACCTACTATATTTATTATTTTGTTCCTTATGTGCACTATCATGTTTAATGTTTGGCTGAATTATATCTAATTTAATCTTAATTCCTATCTACTGCTTGATAATTCACTTTTGCTATCTTTTTGTTTTCCTTGTTAAATATGAATGCCCTACACTATCACGTGTACTTGAGTAAAACTTAGATATCCTCAACCTTAGCATGTTATATTACATCAAGAAAATTTGTTAATAATGGTGTGGTGAGCATGAAAACACTCCTTCTAGAAGAAACTATGCTATGATGGTTACTGGGATAGTGAGACATTGAAACATGGTCAAACCAAAAAGTATGGAATGTCATAGAAGAAGAATCTAAAAGGACTAGTCTTACCACAAGTGAAATTATTTAGGAGTATATCTATAGATAGATATATGAAATTTTATAGTTCATACTACCTAAACTTCTAACCAATTGGATGACAAGACTATAATATTATTTCATTAATCTTAGAACAAAATAAATAATTACCTAGACTGAAGAGAATATAGACCAATTGCTGAAACTAGAAAATGATTGGATGAGAGAAATAGACTATTGGGTTACCACGAACATAGATGGATACATCACTGAGTTTATAGTATGGGGATATATAGGGTTTTAAAATACATAAGACCATTCTATATAAGGAATTAGAGTAAAATATTTGTAGTGAGTACCTCTCTTGATAAATATGTTATTTGTGGATAAGGCCATGGTGCCTACTCCATCTAATATGGAGTAGTCACTTTAGGTGTATGTGGATGTGTGTGATATGATAGTGAATGATGGATAGATGAGGAAGTAAACATTGAACTTGAATCTAAAATAGAGATGTGAGGGAAGAAGAGTCAAAATAAAAGTTTGGATTTAGAATAGGAACTATGACATTATAATAAATGGAATAAATATAAGAATACCTAGGTAGCTATGAGTAGAGGTAAGAATAATAGTAGAATAGATGATGAATGAGTACAAAGATGTGATGAGTGAGAGGAAAAATTAAGAATAAATAAAGAGGATGAATATTTCTGGAATATAGAGTAAGTTGATGAAAAATGAGATGAAGATGAGATATGTGAAGAAGAAGATGAGAATAGTTTAGAAGTAGAATAGATAGATGATAGATGTAGTGTGTAGATACAAGAAAGGGTATTGTCAAAATAATAATAATTATGAAAATAAACATAATATAATCATAGTATAATCACATGTTCAAGTGAAATAGATGAAAAATACACAATAAAAATCCATTCACCAGAAGAGCAAATATCCCCATAACCTAATCTTTTATATTTGAGTAGAATTTTTCAGCTAGGTGGATAGGAAGATAATTGTTGGGAATGACCATTTATAAAGAAAGTGCATCATTGGGGAACTAAAATTAAAATAAGATAAATTAATAAGGCTTTTAAGTATATAAAATTTGTTGAAATTAAACAATGAAAATAAATAAGTGCATAAAAACATACTGCACATGATAATTTACCTAGTGCACATATTAGTGCATAGGTAGGATCACTTAGAACACAACCTCCTCTAATATCAGATAAATAACAAAATCCATCCATATTATTTAACATTATGAGTCATAAATGAGGAATCATAAACTTAGCCATCTATGATGTGTATACAGACCCTAAATAGTACCTACTGACGTATAAGAGGATATGGCAAGCTAATGGCTTCACTGATAAAGCTATCAAAAATTATGAGCTAGTAGGGACACTAGATTATAAAGAACTTGATTTCATTCTTAAAATATAGGACCTGAAGGAGATATGACAAAAGTCTAGAGAATCAATTTATGACTATGAATGCAGATTGTATGATGTGATGAATAAGGTAAAATTTGATTGAGTAAATAAAGAGAAATATACATGGTTTAATGGACTATGCTCTAGGATTAGGTTTGACACTACATAAACTCAATATGATACCAAAGTAGATGCTAAATTTCTTACTCTAAATGCAAAATAAATTGAAGATTATGGAGAAGATACTATTTCCAATTCTAATATTGAAAATACACTAAAGTATTTCATGAAAAAAATGGAGCAATACCATGAGGCATATAATCATAAATTGAATCTATGGTGTATGGAGTGCAAAAAAGAAGGACATCACAAAATTACTATCCTAAAGTCAAGACATAATTTTATGAACTCTACCATGTAGTTAGGCATGTCACCACATCATTCCACCTTTTATAGTAATATATCAAGAACCCATAAAAATTTTATTGCAATTTCTACAAATGATGATAATAATTATCAAGAATTATAAGATCTTAAAGAAGGAACCACTAAAAATGTATTTTCCATCACTATGCAGCAAATCTCCTTGATGAATTAAGTGATCCCAAGCCTAGAGGTAGATAAAGGTTGTGTGACTTAGATAGGTCCATAATGGATTATGAGTTCATCGAAGTATCAACCTCAAGGTTTGGCTAGATAAAGCCCTCCTTCACTAAGTTGGACACCTTAATCTCCATAGTACTAGTATGTATCACCCTAGAGCTCAACCATAATGTTGTATAAATAAATGCATTAGACCCCACCAACTATACAAAAATAATTTAGAATTGGAGATAACAATCAATAGCATCGACATTAGAACATTATACAATAACAAGGAAGATATAGAGGTATAAACCAATCCAACAAAGGATGATCTTCAAGTGGATATAGAGGAGAATACTAGGGTGGTAGAGGCAATAATGATAAATGAACTTTGATACAATTCTATCTATGTAGAGAATATAATCATGTCGAACGAAATTTCCTAATGACTCCTTAATGATAGTTATACTATGCATAAGAAAAAAATATCTGACCAACATGACATAGAAGATTACTTTTTTCTAGAGAAGTAGATAATGTGAATATGGTTAGTATGAAACCTAAATAAAATTCATTCTTGAATGTTTTTACAAGACAAAAAAACATAGACAAAGGGTTGCCTCTACTTGAAATGCCTCAAGATCAAAGAATTTGAAAATTTAAAAATGATAAGCACCCATATCCAAATATAGAATAAGGCCTTATGTATGAAGGTGTAAATATTTTTAAAATAATCCAACATCAATAAATCACCAAAGGAGATGCTTTAGCAATATATGTGAAAATGTATGGCTAGATTGTGTGTATTATGTGCCAAGATGAATTTGTCATTATACTTAGAGATATTCTAAAACTTCTAAGTACATTTCACAATGAAGATATCTTGTAGAACATCACAAATCTACTTCAAAATCTACTGGAGTATGCATAGAATGGGCAATAGAAGATGGAAAATTTGGTTTAGTATATTAAAAATTAGAATACCTGGGATGTTAACAAATGCATCAACCTTAAGGTTTCTAGTTATGATATTTTGAATGTTGTCTTTAATTTTGATAACACATTCAATATGCTTCTTTCATCTACCTGGGAAGAAATTAGATGACTAGTTCTGAGTTATAGTCCATTAACTTTGAGCTTAGTTGATTGTGGAAGGGTTGAACCTATTGATAAATTAGAATATGTGGATATCAAAGTTGTAGAATTAAAATTACAAGGTGAATTTGCATTCATTGACATGAAGACTATAGTAACACATTACCCTATGTTCATAGGTAAGAAATGACCATACGATGGTAAAATGACTATCACCATGGTGAAGAACCAATTAGAGGGGTACCAAGGTGATAAAGTGGTTATCATTCCTCTCAATAGAGTTCACAAGCCTTAATAATTCCAATTGATCCAAATTCCCCATATGTTACACAAGAAACCAATTAGATGAAGGTGAATTTTGAGGAAAAACCAAAAGCTCTATGTGTATTCAACTTCTACTTTCAGTACCAACATACCAAACCTCAGGTACAATCACTACTCACTCAAAAAATGAAGACATCAAAATAGTGGAGGCTCAAACCAATATTTACACAATTGTTAGTAAACTATTTTGTCATCAAAGAATGTGCATCTATGTATACAAAATATCCTACTTGGTTAGAAGTTAAATTCCTTTATTAATATGAAAATAACATGCAAGACTATATAGAGCTAACCAAGGAAGGTAATTTACCATGGGAAAAAACTTCATCTATCAGTGGTGACTCAAATATCCACCTGCTCAACTAGGATTGAGTGAAAATGAACTCTGATCAATGTGAATGGTCTTTGTACATGAGCACAAAAAATGTATATTATGCAATTGAGGACATCAATGGCTTAATTATACACTTACAAGCTCATATACTGACCATCAACTAGTGGGTCAAAACTTTAAATTATGTGCTAAAGGGAGTTTCTATGATGTGGTGGGAATTTCATCAAGATGACTAGCCTGAGTAGGATGACACCTATGATATCATGATCATAAGGTTCTAACTACCACCATTCATTCACACTATTTGGCAATTCTTTCAAGAAGGTGAGTGCCCTAAAATTCATGTACATAAATATATTGAAGTCTAGAATGAGGAGTGTGTGGCACCAAAGTACCAGGTCCACATTTTCCACTATACACTTGCTCCATTACCAATAGCATGGTATATGTACCAAGAGCATATAAGGGAAATAAAGTATTGGGCACAAGTTTAAGGTGATTTTATACAAACCTTTATTTTTGAAGAAAAAAATCATTTGGTTCACAATACACTAGATAAACTCAAGTAATTTTTATGTAATGGGTATATAGAAAAATTAAGAACCACAATAGAATCCACTATGTATAAGAATACAACATTTGATCTTAATTCATCATTACAAAGGAATAAAAATGCTAAGCATGAAGAATAATATTTGATGCAGCCATGTTACTAAATACAAGATGAGATAGAAAACATTGAAGATTATGATTCTAAAGGTGATCTAGATTTGAATAATTTATTTGAGCTTGAGTGACCTATAAAAGCACTCAAGGACACTAGTATAGAATCTACTAAAGAATATAAGCTACACAACATCAAAATTCCTAAATAGGAAGGGTAACAGAGGATACAAGAATATATTGATGAATAAAAATGCAATATTTATTAGCAGTCTATCAAAAAACATGTCACAAACATTGGAACAAAAGAGGTTCCAAAATTGGTAAACATCAATGACTATTGGATAAAAGCTAAAATTTTGGAATCTATATAACTTTTGAGGGATTATCAAGAATTATTTCCCACCAAATTATCATAGGTTTTAGGATTTGACCCATATCTTGGAAATATGCATCTTTAACTAAAGGAGTGTGCACAACATACCAAGAAACAACCATACAAGCTCAATCTGAACATGAAGATAAAAGTAAAGGCTAAAGTAGATAGAATGCAAGATTAGGAATAATATATCTAATATAAAATATATATTGGGTAAGCCCCATGGTATTTTAACCCAATAAATTAGGAGAAATCTAAGTATGTGGGGATTACCATATTTTGAATGATGTTTGTGTTAATGATCCATTCCCAATTCCATTCACAGACAAAGTTTTGGGTTCTGTCATAAGACATGAAGTCTATTCATTCATAGATGGTTTTAGTGGATATATTTAGATACTGATCATAAAATAAGATAGAGCCAAAATTAATTTTGAAATGTAATGCATTTCTTTTGCATACAAGGTCATGCTTTTTTACCTTAAGAATTCACTTGTGGTGTTTTATTATGCAGTGGTTATGAAATTCAAGGATTTCATTCATGACTTCTTGGAAATTTACCTTGATGATTTGGAAATCTCCCTTATTAAAATAACATTTATCTAATCTATATTTAATTTTGGAATGATTCTGAGATTTGTGCATCTTGTCATTTTGCTTGGCCACATCGTATAAAATGAAGGCATTCTAGTAGATAAGGCAAAAATTCTAGTAATCTTGATTATGCCTCCACTTATCAATTCCATCAAAGTGCCCACTTTTCTAGGACATACAAGCTACTATCACAAGTTTATTAAAGGATACACATCTCTTTTGTATTCATTATAATCCTTACTATGAAATAATATGAAGTTTTTATGGACTTTAAAATGCCAATAATCCTTTATCAAGCTAAATCAATGATTATTTATTGCACCATAATTATTTTTATAGACTAGAGCAAGCCTTTTCACATACATGTGGATACTTTAGGGATCATAGTTAGTGTTATGCTTATGAATGTAGGAGATGGTGGACTCAAATATCCAATTCATTTTTCTAGCAATAAACTATCTAATACAAAGAAGAACTACACAACCACTAAATGAGAAGAATTAGCCATCATGTTTTCACTACAAACATTTTGACACTATTTGCTTGTGACACCGTTTGAAGTCTTCACTAATCCTAAACCCTTGGTAATACCTTATCAATAATCCACTGCTAGGAGGACATATCTATTAATGGTTGATGATGCTTTAGGAGTTTTAATTTTGAATTAATGTCAAGTTAGGAAGAGATAATCTATGACCAGACCATCTCAGCCAAATTCCTAATGGTGAAGATCTGGATGAAATAAAAGAAAATTCTCCCAATGCTCACATATTTTATGTCTCTATAATTCTTGAAAACTTAGAATCCATTTACAACTTAATCAAATAAGGAGTATTCTATATACACTATCAAGAGCATGATAATAAGTAGTTTGTTACGAGAACCCTACCATATACCATCATCCATGGTCTTTTATATCACTTGGGGAAGGACAAAATTTTACACATAGTTGTTTTGTAGTCAAGGATTTATAGGAAGATATTTAATGGAAAAATTTATGGAAATAAAACTTCTACATAGTGGATTATGGTGGCCAAATCTATTCCAAGATGCATCCAGAGTTACGTAACACTGTGATATCTCCCAATGCATGGATAAACCATTACAGAAAGATGAAATGCCTTTGTAACCTATGTTATATAAGGAACCCTTTAAATAATGGGGCATTGACTTTGTCAAACCTATCAACCCACCAAGTAAGTGCATGAAATTAAGGTATATCATCATTGTGATGGATTATTTTACTAATTGGTTCGAAGCTACTACAATACCTAGCTATGTTGGGAAAGACAACAAAATTTATATATGAAAACATCATTACAATGTTTATTTTCCCTAAAGATCTAGTTAGTGATAGAGGAATGCACTTTTTAAACAACACCATCAAGTATTTGATTGGATAATTTATGATTTATCATCATAAAACCATTGTGTATCATCCATAAGGTAATGGCTAAGCTAAAGTTTATGACAAAGTACTAGGTAAAATGATAACAAAGATCTATGACATCAAGAGGGATGACTGGGAAAATCAGATTCCTATGATTTTTTGGGAATATAAAATGCATTACAAATGAGCTATAGGGTTTATGCCATTTTATTTGGTTTATGATCTTGAATCCATCATGCATATGGAATACTTAGTACCTAGCCTATGTATTACTATGGTCATGCAACTTAGAGATTATGAATATCTTACCAACTAACTATTTAAAGAAAATAAGATGGATGAGTTTAGACATAGAGCTTCCTAGATGTAGGAATTACACAAGTAGAGTCAAAAATCATGGCTTGATAGGAACTTATGCCAAAATGATTTTCATAAAGATCAACCAGTCTTATTATATGATAGTCATATTAGATCATTCTCAATCAAGTTACAGATATGGTCAAAAGGTTATTATACATAACCTAGCATAGTAAAGAAATATGATTTTAAGAGATTTTTATGGAACTATGTTAATAGGGTGGGTAAATGGTTGTAATATTAAGCCTTACCACCAATAGTTGATTGATCTCATTTGCAAACTAAGTAGGTGCTGAGTAACACCAAGTAGATTAGGATTTATCTATTTTTGCATGTTTTTTATGTGTTGTTTCTATTTCTATTGGTTTGTAGATTATATATTAAAAAAAATTGAGAATTATAATACCAATCATCACATGCACCAGCCATGTGTAAGAGGATCCATGTGTGCCATTGGGAAAGTCAAAGAGGAGAGACTAAAAGAAATCAAGTCCAAAAAAGGTAAAAAAACATCCCATCAATAAAATATCCATCTGATAATGGTTATCCACCAAAAATAAATTCATGATCCAAGGGTTTATTGATGTGATATTCAACAAATACATGCCTCATCAACATTAGCTACTTATGCCTCCATATGGACACTAAAGAGCATAGCAATGTAACTCCACACATGCACTAATGACTAACTATTTTAATCACTAGATTAGATAAATATTTACCACATCCATTATTAAATTCATGATGAGTGGATATCTCATCATGATATTCATGTGAAATTCAAGAGGAACTAGATCTATAAATATTAAGTTCTAATACTAAGTCAGCATTTTATCCTCATGCATATTTTTTTGAACTAAAATTGCCAAGAGTAGAGTTATTTTTCTTGTATAAAGAATAAAAATTATTCTAATTACATAACTTTGTATAATTATGGATACTTTATGATTGATTAGGGATCTCATAGATTCATAAAAAGAGGCCATGGGTATCATCATGGTGCTCAAACAAATAAAGCTTAGTGACTAAGAGCTATGTAACTACCTCCACCAAGAAGAACAAAAGCTATTATGACATTATCCTATCAATGTTGTGCAACCACTCATCCTTATATCTCCCCATTAGTTTCAAAAAAATGATGATGAGTGACTACTATAAATTCCTTATTTTGGTAACTTGATATAAATCATGCAAGTTTTTCTCAGCCAATACAATTATTGTAACATATATCTGGGCCCAGATGAGACTATTGTCATCAATACATAAGATATGGCCCAACCTTTGGGTATGCCTATGCATGGAGATTATTTGAATCCATACAATATGAAAATGCCTCCCATTTTGTAAGAAGTCTAAGATTTGTATGCATAGGCCAATAGAGGGATTCTTATTGATGACATCCTAGACAAACCAATGCACATCCTTATGGAGTGCATCATAGGAAGATTTTGGTAGATGAATAGGTCTACCAAGTAAATTCTAGGAGTCATAAATATCACTCATTTGATGATCCATAAAATTGAACAATTCAACTAGCCTCATCACTTCATCCAAAGGTTACTCATAAACATTAAGAAGTGACACACCTCTCCTTAACTAGATATTTTAATATCAGTTTCTCATCTTTCTACTCTACTTCACATAATGTAAGTCACCATAAGGATTCATGCACCATGATATATACTATTGGCCAATGTAATAGTTTTCAAATCTCATCTAGACATAGGACTATATAACCCTTACACATGAGGTCAAATTCAAAACTTGATGGGAGGAGTGCCTAGACCTCATCATATTGTATTATCGAGTGTCACCCAACATCATGTAATACCTAGGTTCGTATGTCTATAACACCTACTACCTAAAGGAGATTTTATTATTGCCCATAAGCTACCATGGTTTCCCTTCCAACCACTCCCATTTTTCATCACAATGAACATGGTGTATGCCAAAGTGGCCTAACAAAAATCATATATAGTCAGGTGTGAAATCCCCTTTTAAGAAATACCACTTAGTATAGACATCCCTATAATACAATAACTAGAATTAACTAACATACAATAGCATAAGGGCAAGCATAAAATAAAACACCATTTAGCATTCCCTCCTATGAAGTAAAAGACTCACAACACTAAAACCTAGATGGATGATCTAAAGGTACCTTAGATAGTGATCTCTTTAAACCTCCTATAGATGGGCACAAATGAGTAGGAAGTCTACCAGGTCATGATGGTAGACAGGACTGGGGACTTTTATAAGAAGGAGGAGGAGAAAGAATTTTTATTTTTGGAGGTGGTGTGCATGGATCAAGTGTAAAATTAGGATCCCCATAAACTATGGGTGGACCTACCATCCTACCCAGCTTCTATTATTGTTTACATAGTTTAAGAGGAAGAGGAGTAGATCCAACATTGAATTAATTTATTCTATCCTCAATCTATACTAACATTTGAAACCAAGGATATATTTGTACACCTTGTTGGAGGGTCCACCTCAAACACTTGTGAGCATGCCTCGAACAAGGTGGTAGGTGAGGGTCTCTCCTATATCGAAGAATGCATGTTTGGATGACTAGCCACTATGTAGGAAGCATAACCTACCCTTGCATCTAATACACCATGAACCAAATATAGATTGGCCATGCTCAGGAGGAGGAAGGCATAGGCATCCTACTTGAAGGTGTGACTCGATGATTCAAAACCATCATCCCAAGCCCAAGAGGCTAAATAAATCACACTAGAGTAGCCCATAGAAGAAGAATAACATGCCTTGAGGGAATAATAGCTCATGTAGAAAATCAATGAGTGAGGAAGGAAGAGAAAAAGAGATAGAAAGAAGCATAAAAACAAGCCCCATAGGAAGCTGAAGAATCTAAGGCCACACAAAAGGCCAAGAATGTAGAGTTTTATATTTATAAGGACATGAATGTGGAAAAGTAGGAACATGAATAATTTGATGTATCCAAGAAATCATAAGAGGAAAGTCAGAAGGAAAAGGAAGAAGAATAATAAAAGAGAAAATAAGATGGAACAACCCAAGCACAATAAGCCATGGAAGCTTCTAGGGAAAACTAGTAAGATGATGAAACCCTATATTAATAAAAGGTATATGAACAAGACTAAGCACAATTTCAAGTACAATAACAAGTATATGCCCAAGCTTCACAAGAGCAAGCCAAAGATATGGCCCTAATAGAAGAGAAGAAACAAGAGAAATAGAAGAAGAAGAAAGAGAAAGACGAAGAAGAAGAGAAAAGGAAGAGGGAGGAAGAAAAGAAGAAGAATAAATAAGAGAAAGAATTAAAATTAAAGATGGATTAAGATGATACAAAATAAATCAAGCTAGTAGTAGAGGCCATAAGGCAACAACAACAAAAACTAGTGCAACCTCAAGACCAACCAAAGTAACCTACCCAATAAAAAGCACCTGCTACTAAAAAACAAGTTCACAATAACCTGAGTTTCCAATAGGATGTGTTTGGATCAAGGATGTTCCTAATGTGAGTACTCAATGTACCATTTTTTCACTCTTGTTTACCACTATGCCATGACTAGACTAGTTAGAATATATAATCATATTGCTTGTAATCCTAATTAAGTAGGAGGCTTTATTATATGTCTCCAAACTACCCTTGAAGAAATACTTGGAGGGTGTCATAGAATTTTAGGATTCAATCATGCAAAAGGCCACCTCCTTAGAGTAATAATGTGATCAATCAAAGGTAGATAAGATCGGGATAAAGGATCACCTTCACAAAGTGGTAAAAATGATTGAGGACACTTGTTTAGACTTGGTCACTTGAAAAATTGGGTACCAAATGATGTCTAACTAGTGTAGGCTCAAGATATTAGTCACTAAGCTCACAAAGGAATGATGCATATCATAAAAACTTCATGAATTTGGTACATTTCAAGAGAGTATGAAAATGAGGTAACCAATTTGATTACCTTATTGTATTAGTATAAGAGCATGATCAATATGGTATTCGTCCAAGTAAATCACATCACATAAAGTGTCTTAGACTGGAAATAACACCTCAATGACTCCTATTCTAGCTCTAGTGCATACTTCACTACTATTTCATCTACCAAGGCAACCATGGATAGTCAAACCACATTGATAGAAGATAATGACTAATCTCTTCAAGAATCATTCAATATCAAGGATACTGTTCATGATCAACTTATCGACAAACAGAGTGAGCTTTAGCATAGTTCATTCTCAAGTCTCTAGGCCAAGGCCAAAATCCATGTAGACAAGTTGGAGTAGCTGAGTAAATAAATACAAAGGTAGTCATGAACATCACCAAAGACTTAAACTTAAAACAACTCATTAGATATCATACACTGATACATATCTTATTTTGTATGGTCTAGGAGGTGATGATCAATTGGCATACTTAAAAAAGTGACCTAGATCCATTTTACAACAAGGTGGTCTAGATTCTCAATGTTCCAATATATAAGCCCCTATTCAAGCTCTAACAAGTCATCATGTAGAGAAATGATGCACAATATGGTGCCACAGATCTTGAGGGCCAGTCTTCTTCCTCAGCAATGCCACCTCCTTCAAGACAAGTACTACATTAAGCACAAATTTTGTAAAACATTTTTGTCTTGGGGATGATTAGTAAGACAATCAGGTATAAGATAGTTGAAAACCCATAAAGGGTTTCCACATGCTTACACTATCCTATTAAAAACATGAAAGGGTGCTAGGTAGGTATGCTACTTAGTTGAAAACCCAAAAGGGTGGCTAAGTAGTGTGTAAAATGTGAAAACCAAAAATGGACTTTCAGTGATTACTGTGACTCTTATAAGTCTAACCATATCTTTATCTTCTACCTATCAACACATTCAGATGATCTTGTGATGTTGTCTTAGGATGAGATAACATTTTAAGTCCAAGAAAGTGTTGGGAAAACAAAATGGATAATTAAATTTGCTCATGATATTCTTCATATATTTGTGTATTATGTACCCAATTATCGGCTATATGTGTTTTGTCCTATCTTTCATAACTTATAGTAGATATAAGGTGAATGGTCTCCTCTTTTGGCACCAAATTATAAGAAAAATGTGAATATTTAGAGATTATAAACTTCTATATATATGTATACTTGTATGAATAAGAGATATAAACCTTTGTTGAGATCAATATACCGTATCTGGTTATGGTTACCAACTATGTGTCTTATTTTGTTTATTACATAAACTATCATGTTTAATGTTTGACTTAATTCTATATAATTTATTCGAAATGATTTGTAAGCCTCAATTAAGTGTTAGTTAATTTTAAATCTTATCTACCACATGATAATTCGCTGCTGCTCTGTTTATATTTTCCTTGTTAATTATGAATTCTTTGCACTATCATGTGCAACTGAGTAAAACTTAGCTATCCTCATCCTTAGAATTTTTTGTTACATTAGGAACCTCTACTAAATATATATATATATATATATCATCTACATTTCACCCCTTTAATCTATTAATGAAATTTATAGTTTAAAGGAAAGGAATGTGTACATGGGTGTGTATAAACACCTTATCTTTATGTGTGACCAACATAAGTGCTTCTTTAATGACTAAAATGATATCAATATCATATTAAAATATAAAATTAGTGCATATAATTTGGTTGGAAAGTACTTGAAATATATTTAAATTTAAAATGAGAGGTTTAGAAGTACACTTGTTTATTTATGTAATTGGTTTGCCTATTGGATTTTTTTTGACAAAGATGTGTCATTGTAATGATCTAAAATTGAGATTAGGAAAATTATAGATAGATATTTAATGTTCATATATCTAAGAAAATAGAGAGAGATTGGAAGGCACATGTCCCAAATTTTGGAGAAAAAGTGAGTTGTCACCTAATAGTTGAGATTATCTCAACCATGCAAGCCAATGATACTTATCACTTGGTAAGGTTGGATGATCAAGTCCAACCTAAAAAATTTGAAATACTGAGTGATTTTATCACCTCAACCATACCTAAAAGTGAACCAACTATTTTTATATATTATCTAAATAAATATTCATAAAATTTGATGAGGTATTAGTGTGAAAACATTTGTGATATGGTAATAATCCATAAAAGTGTTTTGGAATCTGAAACTAATTTAGATTTTGAAATATTAGGAACATGTGCATAGAATATGCACCTTAGATATGTATCATACCAAAAATATGTATAAATATATAATTATTCCATAATTATGAATTTGAATCATATAATTATGTGCTTTGGCTGATTTCGATAACTATGTAAGTGTGGAGAACATGCTTCCAAAGCATGCCCCCATTATGTATGGAGAAATTTGAAAACTGATATAAGTACCAATGTGGAGGACATATTTTTTAGAAAATGTCCCCACTATAAACTAGAGATTTTGAATGTTGAATAGATGTGGATAACATGCTTCCAAATCATGCCCCTACTAAATTTGAGAACTATGAATGTGTGGAATCCATGCCCTTATCACATTCTTTGAATGAATTTGAAAACTAGTATAAGTACCACATACTAAATTAATTTGGAAAATATGATTCCAAAGTATGCCTCTATTAAATATTAAAATTTATATAAGTATCATATACTGAATTAATGTGGATAACATACTTCCAAATCATGCCCCTAATAAATATTGAAACTAATATAAGTATCATATATTGAATGAATGTGGAGTACATGATTCAAAATCATTCCCCCACTAAATATGAAAATTTTGAAAATTTTGGAGTGTTGGAATCATAAAAACTAAGAGGGGGAGTGTAATAGTGTATAAAATTTACTTTCAAACCAATCTAGTAAGCAAACAATGCATAAAGAAGCAATCACATAGACAAGAAGAAAGATATCAACACATGAACACAAGAGATACATGGTAAAACCTCATGGGGGATTAAAAAAACTATAAAACCACTTGTAATACTATATTATAATTAATGGATCAACATTTGGTGAGGCAAGAATCCTAGAAGGAGATCCAACTCCTACTTTGTGAAGCACCCACTAAACTAGTCTTTAGTAAGAACCAACTCAAGAAGAGGCTCAAAACCCCTAGTGAATTGGAATAAACGTATCCAATTCAAGGAAACATATAAAATATACAACATGGATATATATCTCTAACTCCATCTTGACCAATCACCAACCCAACCAAGACAAGCTTGATCACCTCAAGATACCTTGTTGCCTAACCAATCGATGGTGATCTCTTCTTCAGATCTTATATCCTCTCTCTCTAATTTAAAATATTTTTAATACACATATATGATTAATATATTAGGGTATCTAAACATCCAATAATCTCATTCATCTCTCTTTGACTTTAGACCCCTCTCAAATAGCCTTCTAGGCTTACTAGCTCAACATGCCTCTTCTAGTCTCATTAGGTCAATTGACCTAGTTATCCATTTTTATAATATATATTAGATAATAATTATTTATAATTTTATCCTTATTTATTATATACATTACCTAACTCTTCTCCTTAAATAACTCTTTTATTCACTTATATTCACATATGTCTTAACTATCCCAAATACACCAATTTTGCCTTATATTTATACCAAACACCAGGTCTCACCCATTTTAGTTAGACAATAGCCTTACCACAATTGTATCATAATTTTAATAGGTTATAATACATGTTTAATACAATATAATTTCACCATATAGGTTTTCTAAACTCATAATAACCAAAACCAATGCTAGGCCTTGAAGGAGACGTAATGTAATTAGGTCTGTCTTAACCACACGTTAAACTTAAAGCATCATGGAACACATTTAACCTATAAAAATTAATTTAAAAAATAAAATATGAATTAATTTATAACATATATATAGGTACAATCAACATTTTAGTCCCAATCACCCCTTGAACCATGTCGTTAGGTCTAGTTGCCATTAGCCCTTCACACTGCCTAAAAGTCTATTTCACACAACTAAAGCAAAAAACAAAATTTTAAAAATAAAAAAATTATAAAATAACATTAATATATCCTAAAATACCTCATTTTAACCACAATTTCCATTTTCAATCACCAAATAGGTCAATATATCTTAAACACACTCTTGCAACATCACCACTCAGAACTGTCTATAGGCTCCAAAACCACAGTCAAAAGACTTTGAATTTTCATACCTTCATATAAGTTTATAATGAATAAAAATGTGTTAAAATTAATTTATTATATATTTATAAAAACTCCATCATATTTTTAGTCTTCTACTTAATGCAAAATGACTCAGAAACATCATTTTCACTCACACATAGAATATTGTCAAAGACCCTAAAAACACAGTCTTGAAAATTATATATTTAGCTCATGTAAGGTAAATTTAATGGCTTATATTTAAAAATAATAATTTAATTTTTACCTATATATATCCATAAAATAGATAGATAAGTTTTTATGTTATCAAACATTGGTCTTTAAGATCAAATTATCAAGCTACTCTCTCACTTTTCTTGCACAACCAAATAGGTCATTTTGCCTTACATGTTTCAACCCCTTAAACTATATTTCAACATTATATAAGGAATTAATAGGTATTTAAGGTATTAAAAAAATACATTATATTCATCATCTAGATGTGGATATTCTCCAACTCACAATTTTCATAAACTTACTTAGAACTGTCATTATGCCTCAAAACACAATCATGAAGAATGTGACTTCTAACATATATAGAAACTCTTTCAAACCACAATACATATATGGATATAAAATTTATTAAAATAGGGTGATTATAAAATCCATTTGACATCTTATATAATCTTCCAATCACTCATAAATTCTCCTTGAAAAAATTCATTCTATTCTACCAAAAATTGCCAAAACATAGTCAACTTTGACAAGCAATATGTTCACTTGTGTTGACTGTAATGAATTAATTCCACTTGGATATTTTTAATTGAGTGTAATATACTGTTATTTTTATACCATGCCAAAATTATCAATATTTTAGTCTTTTCTTAATGGATTTTTTTGGTTTTTACCATAGTTTGAACCTTTGATTTTTACATGCAATAAATACACTTTTATGGATAACTAGGACATACCACCACTTGGAAGATGATCTTCATGGAGTCTACTAAAAATTTATCTTTAAAATTGACTTTATGTTATGAATACCATACCTTATAAAATATATTATTTTCTCACTAGTCCAATCAACACATATAGACATTTGAAATCCAATATTCAAACTTTTGAATTTCAACAGTTGTTTCCTGAGGTAGAAACTTGATGGTCTTTGGCACATCATAGTCTGTTAAATCAACTTTAGAGGTTTATAAATTTATCTATGAAACACATCAATACATAAAATTTTATGGGAAGGATCTTGGATCTATGGAAAACATATCCATTAAAATTTTGATCAAGTTAGAGTATTTGAGTACTTATAATAAATTCTCAAACTTGCTAGGTTATTCATATCTCTGTGACATGCAGTGACGTTTCAGCTTCTCTTAAGATATAATATGCATGTTTCTCTCTAAAAATGATCAAATTACATATGAAAACTTCACCAAGGCATTTATGGATGCCTTAAAACCTCTTCTTTTTCCTCATTATCATACACATATGCCATATAATCTCTAAGCGATCAAACACAACTATTTTATCATTAATGCATTAGTACCTCATGCTCTTCTTGACATAAATGACAACCAAAGACATAAATTACCATGATAAAAAATCTTCCCATTTTTAATTTATGTTAAAACACCCTTATAATTTATTCTTACACATTTGAAATCCTTCATTCTGATCTTTCTCCCCCTTTGACATTAATGACAAAGGATCTTCTACAAACTTGCCAATTGATCCTTGGACCTGTTCTTCAACAAACCATACAATTAAAACCTAAAATAAATAAAATATGTTACCCCTATCACCATGATCACATATATATATAATCATCCTTTTCTTTGAATAATCAACCTCTTGAAGCAACATCTAAACTGATTTGACCTTTTCAAAGTCCACATACAAACTAACCTTTCACAATCTCTTACTTACCTTTTATCTTCAATATTCTCAAGAGACCTGAGTTATCACCCCATAAATATATGAAACACATATATTATGACATTTTAAACCATATACCAACTAACTAAAATAAATACATAAGTCACAAGAATACTATACCTTTACTTCTTCATTAGGTCTCATACCAATCACAGGTTCCATAAAGACCTAATTAAAATATATCCACTCCTTATTTCTCAAAAATAACTTATTGGGTCCAAAATACAACCTAATATAGGTATTAAAAACTTCATATACTCCTCATATCATCAAATAACTTCCCTTTAAGCATCACAAGCCATTATCGATCAAATCATTATAAGGCACCTTCTTGGTTAATATACGATCAAATATTGTCAAAGCATAGTCAATTTTTTTTAATAATATTAAAGAATTGAGATAAAAAATAAATTTAAAACATGATATATACTGAATATAACTCTACAAACAAACCCTCTAACACACACTGCATTCCATAGGTCATGATAGAGTCATTTGCTTCATGAAAGCACACCTAGGTTTTGTAGTCACAACATAACTCAAAACCTTCATAACTCATTTTTAAAAATTTGAGCTTGATATTCATATATATTATCAATATGACCATATATAATGGATATAAATAAGATATATGACCTTAATAATATTCCCAAATACTTAGAATGCTCACCTTCAGTGACAAATAATACTACACAACTCTGCAAAATGTCTCTATCTACCATTTTCAGTTAATAATCTAGAAATAAGTCAACTTGAGTGACAAAAATAGTTGAACAAAAATATACAAATTTTTAAAATAATCCCATATACAAATAAAAAATATTATCCTTGGACCTCTATCCACTTGCATGCATTAACTCAATCAACCCTTCTTGTTATATTTAATTCTTTGGAAACAAGGGTTTTTCTATAGCTTATACTCACTACCCTCAAAAATAAATATCAATTATAAATTATTTGAGTCCTCCACATGTTTCAAACATCATACTAGCCTTAACAAATAATTCTAGGCACTTCCAAAAAGATCTTTCCAATCAGATTTGTGAGGGTTTTGAGAAGGTTTTAGACCCATTTTCATTCTTAACATTTGTTGATACATATTTATCCTTGAAACCAGTTCATAATTCTTTTAAAAACTTCTTAGGACATTTTTAAATATTTACAAAATATCTTAGCTTCCCATTTAATGATCACACATGCCAATGAGCATAAGAAAAACCTTCTTGGGCTTGGAAACCTTCATTTTACATACACATGAGACCTTAAAACATGTTTTCTTGATTTATCCTTCATCTTAGGAGCTAAAAATTCATCAAAATGATTGAATCAACCTATTACACCTATGTCCATACTTACATGTGATCTATCACCTTCGAAACTCATCTTGACCCCTCATTAAGCCACACTAGGTCTCTATGCATGTTAGGCCTAGAACTACCATTCACGATTAGACATTGAATACACTTGGGAATAATATTATACTGATCTAAATACATCATAAATCATATACAAAAGATAAAAATCCTTCAAAATAGATCAATACAACTCATAATTACACCTAGGGTCTTAGGACTAGGTACTTGAGAAGACCACTAATGAAGGACTTACCTCTCTAACTCATTCTAAGAGTCATGTGACTAACTCAACACCTTTATCACATGCTTTAAGAGATAAATTTCACACCTTAAATCTCTTATAAATTCATATCATCACCACCATGCCTCTACAAGCCATTTCCATGCTTAAGAATTAGGCCATAAACTAGTCCTACTAGGGACCATACCTCTCTAAGACATTTCTACCATCATAGAGGTAATTTGAAGCTCATTATCAAACCAAAAAACCTTATTCCATGATTCTATAGGATAAAGAGTGTCTCTATGAATCCTATCAAAGACACCCCTTCTCATGGAGCTCTATAAAAATGGAGCACCCTAGTCCTTATCATAGGACTAAATGTTCTTCTCAAGAACCCTATATGGTTTAACATTCTATTTTGACTCAATGTCCTCAACATTTTTCTTATTATTCTCCTTTGTCTGATCTAAAATACAACACTATTAAGAATCTTTATGATCAAAAACCACATCATCTTGACTAGTGAGATTAGCAATGATTACCTTCGATCTTCATATCCAAGTTGGACTCTTCTCATGAAGTATACAGTAGAATCTAGATATATGACCAATTTTATGACAATTATAGAAAATAGTACTAATGAACTTAAC
>JARHVA010001738.1:2562500-2762500 GCA_037957365.1 Torreya grandis
ATGTGTAGTAGAAGAAGAATTAATGATATCATTTGTAATATGTACTAATTTTCCTTTGTGAGGAAAGAAAATATATTTCTGATTTGAATCATGTTTGATTCCATTTGATATAGCCAAATATTTTGTAGTATAAGTGCATATGGAGATATGGTGGTCATAACCTAAACTCGTGTTTGAATTACTTTAGGACCTAAATATATTGGTAGTGTTATGTTACCTAGGGAGTCTTTCCAACCTCCTTCATTTTTTAAGTTTGTTATGTTTAATGTAATTTATTACAATAATTTTATGTTGCACATAGTTTTTTAATGTGCAATATCAGTATGATAATGCCAAAAATAAGCACCACCCATGTATGAGGTAATTGTTAAATATCATTGGCATGGATGTTTTTTGTGTTGTTCACTTTGAGATTATTTCATAATATGTGTACATTGAATTGAACCCATGTGAAGTGGAATTTTTAAAATGGTCACATAAATATTATGAATATCACATTATTTTTCATAATGTTCCTTAGGTAATTTGTCTCCCTCATTTGTGCAAGGGATACATATTTTGTATTTTGGGGTAGATATGTTAAGTTCCATTGAATGAGTAATTATGAAGGAAGCATATATATGCACATAATTATATAAATGGGTAAATTATTCATGTTTTTAATGTAATTTATTTTAGCTTAATGGGTAAATAAGGCCTCTAATAAATATAAATTAGAATTCCAAATATGAGGGTCTAAATTCTAACTCATATGATGTACTTTTGAACCAAAGAGTATAATCTTAAATGGATTCATCATAACATTGTTTGAATTTGTGAATATTTTATAATGTAAGTTTTAGAACCTTGTGGATATTAAAGGCCATAAATAATGTATCTTCCATTTTAAGAAATTATTTAAGGAACCCTTTGGTAAAGTATATAACATTTTTTTAACTTCATCATAAATGATCATATCGAAAACTTTAACAATAGTTTGTCATCTTGTTCCCATTGACCAAAATAATGTACATATATAATCATGTGGTCTAATGGGTCCTTATGTCTAAAAAGTATAGGTAAATTTGGTAATTCAAAATCTTGTGGATAAGGATATTCAAGTATACATTTTGTGAGAAGTTGATTATTGACTGAGGTTACATTTGCATTATCATTATGGAAATCCATTTGCATTTTAGGTATAGATACTTGATTTTAAATATCCCCACATAGTGGCAATAATATACATTACATATTATATGGGTATAGAGGTTTTTTTCACAAGTGACATAATTGGTTACAACCCACCACCCTTTTTGAATCTAGGCATATGAGTATCATCACCATCCTTGTGTATAACAAGTGCAAGTTCATGATCACTAAATTTAGGAAATATTGGTAATGGTAAGGATATTTAAATTTTAGTACATTTGGTATATCATTTAAATAAATTGTATGATTTTCATTTGGTAAGGGTATAAAAATTTTAGCTTTGGAAATTTTTTGGTAAGGACACCTATTTTGATATAGATTTTTTTAAGTGAATGTAATAAATAACCTTAACCATTAAATATTAGGATGTTATTTTATAATGTAGGAATTTTGTGGGTTTTGATAAATTTGATTGAAGGCATGTCCTCATTATTTGTTTAAAAATTAGACATAATGTTTTTATGTATTTGTTATAAGTTTTTATGAAAAAATGAAGTTATCTCTTGGTCATATGTACCCACATTTTTGGTAAAATGTGCATGTTGCCTTCAATGGTTGGTAACTCAAGAATGTTTTTAAAAACCCAAACCCTTTCCTATTTATATTTTTATATTTAATATATATAGGTTGTATTATATCTTGCTCATGTTTTCCCAATCTTTAGCCTTGGTATCCATACTTTTGAAAATATAAAATGCCAACATTATATAATGTTGGTTTAAGAAGTATGGATAAAGGTTTTTTTATCCCTTAAGATGGATAAAATCATCTATTAAAGTGGTTAGATCATGGAATGTATTATAGGGAAAACAAATACCACCATTTAAAGCTTTTATATTAAATGCTTTAGCACTTTGAAGAATTTAAGATTAGTGAATTTTAATTCCTTCCTTGGGGGTGAGTTGGATAGTTTCATAATCATAGTCATCAAAGCAATCAATATCATCCATGATTAAAGATATGAAGTAAATAATTATTAGGACAAAGCTATTAATAAGCATCATAAAGGGTATGTTTAGGTAGAATGACATTAAAATATTGGGTTCACCAAATGTTTAACCTTAAAATATATTTGTCTAAATTGATATTATCGTTAACCCTAGATTTTGCATTATAGGTATATATAGAAATGAAATGACACAATGGTGATAATAATATTTATATAAGGTCAATTAGATGGTAAACTTAAATATAATCATACACTTAATTTATTATTCTGAGATATTCTAAATATGGAAAGTATAACTATAATAGATATATAAATGAGAAATAAGTGATGTACTTATATTGTTATAGTGTTAATGTATTTTTGGATCTAGAACAATAAAAAATCAAGATGGAAGGAGATTCTTGAATAGTCATCAAATTCTAGCTCTGACACTTGTAGTACTCTAGATAGTAACATTAGCCTAGGATGGTTTCCTTAATGCTACCATCTAGGTTTAATGCTAGTGTCATGGATGTAATACATACTATAATAGGATGTGACCACCTAGATGAATATATATTTTTTCATCTTATCACTAGTAAATTTAGATATAGGTCATGGACTATCTCTATTTTGAAATGAAAAAAACCCTATTTATCCATAATTATAGTCACCTTGGGGAAAATGGGTTAGTGGGCACATGATGTTGAGCTAAACCAAAATACCCCACTATTATAAGGAGATAAATACATAAAAAATACTATAAAATAACATCCTAGACTCATGTAATTATCCCCTATATGTTAGCTTACATGTGAATTATACAATATGTGTAAAGTAATTAAAATGTTATATAGCTCTTAAGAAAATAGGGTTCTTTGGTTACTCCTTTAGTACTTTAGACATGTAGATGTGCAGTCCCTAAAAATGGTTAGAAATAAGAATATAGAGGGAATATTTATTCAATTGAATTCACGTTGAATTCTCTTTTTTATGAAAGGTAGGTGGTGAATTAATGAGGGTTGATCTTCTATTTATATCAATCATTTTATAGCAATAACTCACATTAATTCATTTAGGATAACCATTATGAAATGATTCATTTATAAATTGGATAACTTTGGGGAACTAGACAATTGAGTCAGGATAAGACAATAATGTTGATGCTACTATCTTTCTTAGATATTAGTGTCTAAGGAGAAGAAAAACTAGTATAGTTTGATAACTTGTAAAAATGGAAGATAAGTACATTTTAAGCATTCTGGGCAACCTAGAATACCTAGGTCATCAACTAAGATTGCTTAGACTAGGATATATAGTCCAAGGGGTAAAAATATAGAGTAGATATAAGATTTTTATAAGTGTCAAAGGTAAATAACTGAGAGGAAAAACCAAGTTTTAGGTTTTCTAAGTGTACAAGAATAAGGAGCTGTATAATATATAATATCATCTATAAATAAATAAGTAATAATACAATACTAAAACTTTGTAAAATATTTTTATGATCCAAAATTCTATTTTTTCCTAGTGATACCTTCCTTGACCATTTTACACCACTATGTTCCATGGAAAAATGATAATGCTAATAAACTAGGATTCCACCAAACACTACATTCAAAACATAAATAACTTAGGTTGTGGGTCAAACAATGCAAATACACCTCACTCCATGTCCCTACATTTTATTATTTTATTTATATTAAATATATGTGCATAAAAAAATCTCAATCTCCACCTCAACAATCCAATTCAACCAAAAAATTTATAGAGACTCCAAGAAAAATTCATTTACCAAAAACACAATAAAATGAAATTGGGTTTTCCAATGACAATCTTTAGTAAAAACATCAATAATAATGACCATAGTCAATAATAGTCAACCCATTTGATAACCATGATATTGGTAATAGTGCCATAGAAATCTAATGGCCTAAATCAAAAAATAATTTTAACCTTGATACAATCATTACAATCCCATAAAATATGATGGGATAATTGTTAAATCCATAATTTTAACAAAATTGATTATTAAAATAAGATATTTTATGGAGTAAATTCAACTAAATGATTATAAATCCAACCTCAAAGATCATAGTAAAAATATAAAACCAACATAGATCACATACCTATGCTAAATGGTATAAATTTATGTAGCAAGATTCAAGTCAAAACAATGACAAGTGTGAATCTATAATGTAACCATCATATGTATCAAGCATGCCAAACTGACACATTAAGAATGACATAATAAGAGAATAAAATAGGGTCATAGGTTACACTAAACATATCTCGGGTGACACTGACCGTACTATAGGTGTTAGGACATGGTTATAAATTACTAGTGGAAAAAAAATCACAATAGACAAAAAGAGACACCTATTTAAAAAAAAAATGCATGTTTGAAAAGGTGCATAAATAAAAAAAATTACTTTTTATGGACTCTTGAAATATCTCATAAATAATTAGTCAGAGTATCATCTAATTAGGCATAGACATTCATCTTTCAAAATACACTATTTTACCTCACTCATGTAATCACATAATATGACATAAAAAATAACTAGATAATTTATAACATGACATGCACATAACCATATTAAAAACTATAATGAATATAGCATGATAGTCATGTCAAAAATATAAACAACTATATTGAATAGAGCATGATAATCATATCAATAGCCTAACTAAAGCAACAAGATGTATGTTAACCATAAGAATATTAAATAAATGTCATAGTAAATGTCTAATATGTGTAATGACAACTCTCATAGGTATAAAATTTGGGTTATGACATCATCCCCCACATAAATATTTGTGGGCAATGTTGCATAAAAATACTTTCATCTTCTCTTCTAGAACTTATTTGACTAAGTCGGTCCCATTGGAACAACACGTACTCTCTCTCTCTCTCTCTCTATATATATATATATATATATATATATATATATATATATATATATATTCTTTACATTTATTTTATGATGGTCTAGGATAATCATTGGCTCTAGTTTCATCTTCTCTTCTTAAAAAAGATGAAGGTTATTCTAATCCAATATGTGAGAAGGATCATATATGTATTTATTAATAAAGAAACATGTGAAAAATCATGAGACTTAGATATAAAAGGAGGAAACTCTAGTTGATAGGAAAAAAGAATAATCTTATCCAAAATATCTAATGGACTAACAAAGCATGGAGTCAGTTTAGAATTATATTAAAACTTTATAGAAATTTTATGAGTTCTAACTCATAGGAAAATTTTATCACCCATGTTAAACTCCCATAGTGTTATTTTTTAATATGCATAACACTTTTTATGGTTAGAATCAGGTTTTAAGTTTTGGCATATGAGATCGATCTATTTTTCATTATCTTTGAGTATATCAAGAATAACAACAACCATATCATCCAAATTATCCCAAACAAGTGGGGTTATACATTTTCATACATACAAAAATTCAAATGGATCCATTTTCATTACCAAATAATAAGAGATATTATAATAAAATTGAAATAAGTAAAGGTAATCTTCCCACTTCACTTTTTAATCAATAACATATATCCTTAGCATATATTAAACCACATGGTTAAGCATTTTAGTTTGACTATCCATTTCTAAGTGTATGTTGAATTGAAGTTAAAATGTGTCCTAAATGTTGTGGTCAAATTTCATAAGAAACTTGAATTGAAAATCTTATAAATATCTAATATAATATTTTCTACCATGTAATGTGGTTAATCAACCTATTTTACAAATCTTTCAACAAACATAGGAATATCATCTCTTATATTTATAGAAATAATTGACAAACTTTGATAGATTAATGTAGACACTATTTTATGGATTATATAGTAGCTCAGTATTATACACTTGTAAAACTTAGACCTTGGCTATTACTCTTAGTTTTCAACCTTTCTCACTCTCCAAATTTTCCCATCTACTCTATCTTATGCCCCTTAGCTAATATCTTAGTTCAACCAATCTTATGTTGATTATCAAGACATTATATCTTTCTTAGAATGTTTGAAACATGTTTATCTTACACCTCTACAAGTTTTGAATTTGAACCTACTTTCTTGCTTCATTGACTCTAACATCCATGATAGACACTAGTGTTAATGCTAGTGACTTAACCTGACACAAGTGTCTAGTGCCCTAAAGTCATAAATTTTTTTAAACTAAACATATCCTAATGGTTAGCTTAAGTAATTTAATATGATTTTCTTATCAAAATGGTTTGATATAAATAGAATAAAAATTTTCATTCATTCCTCATCTATAACACGTATAAAAATACCAAAAGATACCAAGACAACTTATAAAAGTCATTTTATCAAGAATTCAATTGAGTAAATATTCCATATTTTCTCCTAGTTCCAAATTAGTCATAAGGACATCACATCTACAAGTTTGAAGTATTAAAGGAGCATCCCAAGAGCTATATTTTCTAAGTTTTAAAATAAGCCACTATTGTACGTATGACATATTGCATGATTCCTATATAATCCAACATGTAGAGGATAACTAAATTGGTTTGACACCTTATTTAGAGTATTGGTTATATAAGCATAATTGACTAACAAAGGGGAATTTGTGGTTAACTAAAAATCATGTACCCATAAAGTTATTTTTCCCCAAGGACACTATGAAGATGAAAATCCAAAGTTTTATAAATTTATGGGGAATGATAGTCCATGACATAGATCTGAGTGCACCAAAGTTAAGGAAAATACAAACCCAAAAGCATATATGTGGTCACATACTTTTCTAGTATGTATTTTAAATATTACACTTTAATTGAGTTTAGATAGTTGTGTTGACATTGATGGAGTTTATAATTAACTCATAACCATAAAGATATCTCCTGCAAAGCATTACCATAACACTAATAACGTAGACATTGTAAAAAAAGAGAAAATATGCATGGTAAAGTCTCTAAAAATATATTCACATCATTTATGTAGATTTTTTAAAATTTACCAAGTGAAAATGTACACGGGATTACCTATTAAATAGTCGAGGTAGGTTGTTTCATGAAATAAATTATTATTTCATGAACAACATATAAAGCATGAGTTTTTATTATTATTGTGCACTCAAAAAATATGTGCACAAAATATAATATCATCTCCAATAATAATAAAACAAATCCTAATTCAAAATTATATGCTTTACTCCAACACCCTCCCTTAAGCAAAGAATAGGGAGTGAAAAAGAAAAAGCAAAGAGATTAAATGGATCTTGGTAACTAGGCCTGATTAGTACCCATGTACAAATAATAGTGGAATATAAAGTGTCCCTATGGTAACCAATCCATCTTATTGGACTACATTTATGATGAATCATTCTAACTACCAAGTCAAATATGAACTGGTACTCTTTATGAGGCTAACTCTATAAAAAACACTGATCTCAAAAAATTGAGAAAAAGTGTCACCAAGGAAGAAATGTATCACCACAAGGTACTTAAAATAATAATAATAGCTAAAGTCAAAAGAGAAAAAAAAATACTAAAATGTGTCTCAAGAAATGGAATGACTCAATACTCAAACATAATGTTAAAAAGGTACACTATATGGAATGAAGGCCATCAAATATAAATGCACTTAATGGAATCAAAATTCCTAATGGAACTCCAATCTACACAAGTTGTCTGAATCCACTACTCAGTCAAAAAAAACAACTGACACTAAAATTTATTATAATATCTATTATGTAAATAAACTATTAGAGGTGTCAATAATGCAAAAAAGTTCACCAATTTAATTTGATCTATCACCAATAGATACATTGCACCAAGGGTTAGTGAGGAACATGACAACCAAAGAAGTAGGATCTACACCATAACTCCCATACTTTTGATTAGGTGGAGTAATGCAAAAAAAATTGTATGAGTGGGATAAATCCACTAATAAAACACTAACATGCTGACAATGTATTAAATATAATAACTACTCTTTATAAGGATATCAAGATCTATAATAAATTTGAAGGAGACTATCAACTGTATGTAAAATGTTGAAGATACAAAATAAATATTTCTCAAGAAGATGGCCTTGGTGATGATGGGATAATCAACAACTAAAGATTAATGTGGTAAATATGGATCATACAAACATTAATAAAAAACTCCATGACTCTTACCTTGACTACAAATAAATGTCCCATACAACAAAAATACTAGATGACATATAAAACATAGAATGATATCACTTTGTATAAGATGTCATGAAGAACAAGATATTTGCTCCTAAAAAAAGTGAGTAGTGTGTGACACAAAATGATACTCAAGTATGTAATATGTTAGAATTTGTCAAAAATTCATCTATGAGTACAAAAGTGGCACAAAAATAAGATGTTAGACTCTATCAATAATGCATCCATGAGTACAAAGTGTGATGATAAGGAAAAGAATGTGGGATAAGAGGGAACAATTGTAATAACAATGACCTCCAAAAAATTAAGGTAATGAGGAGTGAGAACAAGTGTTTTTTATTTGTGAGGGGGTCTAATCTCCTACTAGAACAAACCTCATTGTCCATCTTTAACAAATGAGAGGGAAAAATAGGGTAATCAAATGATAAATAATTAGCTTCTTTTACAAAAGGTGATAAAGGCACTAAAAATTCCAAAAAAATTAATTTGTCACCACAAAAAAACAATAATGCTCCCTCTTTAAATATGCCTCCATTTTTACAAAACTTTCACCACTTTGGAAAAAGGTATAAGGCCCCCCCTGAAAAGTTACATCTTCATTTTCAAACTAAATTTCTCCTCCTCAAATAATTATCACCATTTAAATAAATATGTCCACCCATAAGAATAATAATTTTCCACTTTAAAATAGTGCCTCACACTTCTAATGACTCGACCCCAACTTAATAAAAGGCTCACCACTTGAAATTAAAAAATTGACACCCTTTAGTAATAATTTAACCCCTACTTTATAATCAAATACCCATTTAAAAAAATATTATGTCATACATATATCAAAACTTTATGCCACTTTAAATAATTGGACCCCTCCTTACCAAAATGTTATAATTAAATCATTGAAGTCAAGTTGATCACCATCCAAGGAGGAGTCTAATTCACATCCCTATGGAGAATAATTGATTTATGGTTGTAAACTAAGATAAATAATAGTGTGAGAGTTTTAGTCAAGCTTAGGATTGATTAGGGTGTCTACAATGATGAATAGTGTGGAAATCTAACTCAAAATGACTCGAAACTGATGTAAAATTGAGTCTGAGTCAAGGTAAATATTGAAACTAAGGTTAAATGTAAATTTGACCAAACAATGTAAATTGGGTTTTGATGCATCTAAAAAAGCATCTGAGTTGATTATGATGAACCCCATAATTATTTTTAAGCATACACAACTTTATTCCCTACCATATATGTATATATTTTTAATGGTTTGGCATGAATGTGCTCCCAAGTTTTACTTTAATGAGTAATTTATATGTTAATTAGTACTTTTCATAATGCCATCAAAATTAATATCTAATAGAAGTTTTACCTTATTACCAAAGTGGAATAGGGTCCAAACAATTATTCTTCCATAGGCACCATGGTCATGCTAAGACTCCATATGACTGGATTGTTCAGGGTCTCTATAGTATTTCCAACTATATGTCATGTTTGTCAAAGCTTGTGAGTCCAAATGCTAGTGGTACCATAAAGTTTGTTTCCTCTATTTTATAGTATCTAGAGGAGATGTCATCGTCTAATTTTTTGGATGATAATGAGGATGATAAATCTTTAGAGGAAGAATGAGATAGTCAAGGATGATATTGTAATAGAATCAAACATATAGGATGCAAATCCTACTTCAATAGCCAAATAAAATGTTGAAGTAACATAAGATAAAAAACAAATTTTGAGTTTTATGGAGTGAAATTAGGAAAATTAATTTAGGTAGGATTTTATGGTTGTGAAAGAAGTATAAATAATTTCTCATTATGCAATGACTGTAGAAGGCAACTTTGATACCATGATATATTTAAGAATGAACTCATAACCTAGGATCTATCTTGAAAACCATTACCACAACACCAATAACATAGACACTTTACATAAAGAGAAAATATTCACAATAAAGTCTCTAAATATATATTCACATCATCTGTGTGGGTCTCTAAAAATTGACGAAATCAAAAGGTACATGGGAGTGCCTATTAAATAGGCAAGGTAGGTTATTTCATGCAACAAATTATTGTTGCATGAACAACCTATAAAATAGGAGTTTATATTATTATTGTGCACTCAACATATACGTGCACAAAATATAATAGCATCTATAATAATAAAAAAATAAATCCTAATTCAAGATTATACACTTCACTCCAACAAACATAACCATCTTAGACCAATGATAGTGTCCATAGATCCAAAAACATCCAATCTAAAATCTAATGAATACTCAAAAACTATCTTCCAATTTTCTTCCTTCCTATTCTAGGTCTAAAAATGCATTAGCATCATAACAAGCTAAGCATTACTTCATTTTCATTTTATATATCTAGCAGAGTTATACTTACTATTTTTAGCATAACTCTACATAAGAAATTTAGTGTATGTTTATATCTAAGTTTAACACCTAGTTGACCTATTGTAGATCTAATTATCACCCTTGTGATTATTCAATATAATATACCCTTTTAATGATTATTTAGTTAACCTCAACCTATAAAACACTATTTTTAGGGTTAAATATTTAGTGAACCCAATTTGTATGAATGCAAACATTTTTAATTCCTAGGATTTTTAGTTAGATAGGATTTCAACTTGTTATGATGGATTTTTAGATATAAAACTTTACCTTAGGGTTTTAACCTCTTCTAGTCATAAGGGATTCATGTGGATGTGCTTACAAGTGGATTTTTCCTTGATTGTCACTTTTTTGCATCAAAATATGTCCATTTTCAAATTCATCATGGGTGTTTTTCAATCAGGTTGGAATACTCAAAAACCCCCTTTTTTAATCATAATTCAAAAAACCTCTAACATATTTTCAATAAACTCAACCAATAGTTTGAAATTGATATATCCTTACTATATCAAGATCAATTACCTCCTATCCCTTTTAATCCTTTCTTACTATATTTTTAATATCTTTTCATAACATTTCAAATTAATACAAATGATAATTTTGCTCGTACTAACCCTTAGGAGGGTGATATCTCTCATCCCTCTAATCAGGTCCATGATATCACTTATCCAAGGGGTAATCTAGTCGATCCTATATTTTAAAATGAAGGAAATCAACTGTAAATACATAATGTTTGTGCTTGTGAAGCCACAAAATATCAAATCATAACTATGGGCAAGTTAATGTGTATGTTACAAAAGCAAACTCAGTCTATAAATTCAAAAATTACTTTATTGAAAAAATAGGTTTCATATACAAAAAAATCCATAATATGCTACTTTGCACCATGTGTTTTCATGTTTTTATACCAATTATGTGTCTAATAAGAATCAATATTGGCAGCTAAAACCACATTCATGTAATGATAATGATTCAATGTGTACATAAAATCCTACTAAGAGGTTAAGTGAGACTCTAAGGGAGATGCTTATAAATAATTTGATCAATCTACCTCCTTTACATCCCTTGAGAAAATCCAAATATTACTATGCATATCATAGAATGTATGGTCACCATACCAAGTGTTGTTTTTCATTAAAAATAAAGATACAAATATAAATTATCCCAGAGTAAAGATGTCCAATGAAAAATAATTGGTACCGAAAGAGCCTCAAACATAAAAGGAGGCACCTTTGTCACATCCACCTCAAGATTCAAATGATATATAATTAAAGATGTAAGAGTCTTCACATGATATGTAAGTTTGAAATGTTCCAAATTCTACAAAATACATACCAAATATTCTAAATAATGATCCAAATGAAGAATTTTTTTAAAAAAATCCTGAATGGTAATGTTCCACAATGATTAAAATACATCTTTTTATCATGAGTAAGAGAATATGTGAAATGTTTTTATAGTTTATATCCCACAAGTTTTCATTGATGAAAATAAATAAGAAAAATAAATTTATAAGAAAGAAGATCCAACCTATGGTGTGGTTACTTTTTCATACATAGATAATCAAATTTTTAAACATTTGTTTAGAAGCCATTTATTGAAGTCAAATAAAATGTCTTCCAATTATCCTTTAATATTGGTTACATATATGATACTAATGATAATAAAACTTGGCATGACCCTTATAGGCCTTGATGTGATCACATTATTATTCATGCTTTAATGTTATATCAACCTATACATGTTCCTTCTAAATGATACATGGTTCCATTCAGAGATTATCTAGTTCTCTTATCCTTTTGAGGTGAGATAGGTAATGGTTTATATTTTCCCTCACCTCAAAGGATGGGGGGTATATCAGTGGGGGATTATCATAGAGACATGTTATTCACATTTGGCACAATTTTAGATATAATTGGGCATGATTCCAAAACCATGTTATAAGTATGATATGGTTTTATAGTTGATATAATCTCAACTGCCAAATGGTAGCTCACATTTTCTCCAAGTTTGGGGGAATGTGCCTCCCAATATATCTCTATATATCCTTAGATATATGCACTTTAAATATCTATATATTTGTCATAATATCAATTTTAGAGTCCTAAAATTATGTATCTCTTAATTCAACCAGTTAATAGGCAAGGAAGTTACATCAATACATAAGTGTACTCCTAAACCTTACTCTTTCAAATAATTTCAACTTCAGATTGTATGCAGTGATTATATACTATAACATGTTCTTTGTTGGAGGTCAGACACTATAAAATTACATAATTTGGACTAAATTAAAGGCATGGTGTGTTATACACACCCAAATACACATGCATTTCCTTTAAACTATAAATCTCATTACTAGGTTAAATGAGGGAACATTTTGTGGATTATTAGCATGTCAATCTTGTACATTTGGGAAATAAAGACCTTGGTTCTTCCTCTTAGTTATGGACCTTTCCTACTCTCTGAAGTCTCACATTTACTCTATGTTGTTTCCCTTGGCATATTTTTTAGTACAAGAAATCTTGTATTGATGATCCATGCCTTCTATTTTGCCCAGAATGCTTAAAAGTTACTTATGTTCAACTTATACAATTTATGATTTTGTACCTACTTTCCTACTACCTCGACACTAACATTTGGGATAGACCCTAGAGTTAATTCTATTTTCTTGACTTGATGTAGTTTTATATTTACTTAAAGTCATTTAATTCACAAATTTAATGCATCCTAATGGCTTACCTAAATGATTTAATGCAAGTTACTTCTCCAAAGGGATAGATATAAATACAATATCAACCCTCATTCATTACTCACCTATAACACCTATAAAAAGACTAAAATAGACTAAGGAAACTTACTAAAGGCATTATATCAATAATTAAATATAGTAAATCTTCTCTAATTTCTATTATTTCCATATCACTCATAGGGACACCACATATATAAGTATAAGGTACTAAAAGAATATCCTAAGAGCTATATTTTCTAAGTTACTATCTAGGTCACTATTATAATTGCTTATCAAATATTACATGATTCACACATAAGCCAACATGTAGGGGGTAATTACATTAATTTTATGCCCTCTTCAAAGTATTGGATATGAAATAGATTATAATTATTATAGGTGTATTTTGGATTACATTAACACCATGTGCCCACTAACCCATTTTTTCCCAAGGTCACTATAAAGATGAAGAACTAAGGATTTGAAAATTTATGAGTGATAGTGCATGAAATAAATACAAATTCACTAGAGTGAAGGAAAATACAAATATAGAAACATCTAGTTGGTTACATCCTTTTCCAATAGGTCTTTCCTATAGGACACTTGCATCAACTTCATATATTAACATTTACACGACCATCCTAGGCTAACATTAGTGTTCATGGATCTAGAAACATCCAATCCATAATCTGATGACTATTTTAAAATCATCTTCTAAAGTAATTCCTATTTTTTCTATATCCATAACTAAATTAAAATCATAACATGATAACTACATTACTTATTTCTCATTTATATATCTAGCATAGTTGTACTTATTATTTTTAGCATAACTCAACATAATAATTTTAGTGTATGTTTATATTTGAGTTTAGAACCCAATTGGCCTATTATAGATATGATTATCACCTTTGTGCTTAATCATTTTGATATACCCCTTTAATGAGTATGTACGTAACCTCAACCTAGAGAATAACATTTTTAGGGTTAAACAACTTATCAATTACCACTAAAATGATGTCATCTTTACTACAAGATTTAGATAGTCTAGAAATAAAATAAAGTTATATTATATCTCACTTACCCCATGGTATGTCATGAGTATCCAATAAGCCTGTAGGATGGTAATACTCAGCTTTGAGATGTTGAGATTCTATACATTTAACATAAATTTAGTAACATGATGCTTCATACTAGGCCATAAATAATAACTTGTTAGTTCATGTGTCATCTTTATGATACTTGGATGAGTGAAGTGAGGTGCTATGTCAATTTATTTCAATACTTGATCTCAAAATTAATTAGTATTAAGTATAAAAATTGTGTTTTTATGCCTTATAAGGCTATCTATTTCAACAAAAACAATTATATAACTATTTACAATAGGATCATCATCTAAAGCTACTCTTACTTCATGGAAGTTAGCATTCACAAAATACTATTTTGACACATAATTTATGAAACTAGATTTTAGTATACATAGTACAATAAGGTGTGTGTGTCTATTGAGTTTATAAACAACATTATTTTCCTTACTTTTGACATAATAAATATCTGTATCAAAATTACTCATAAATTATTTCCATTTACATTGATGTGCATTCATATCACCCTATGAAAACAAATGTTCTCAGTTGTATGGTGTCCCCAAAATTTCACACTTAGAAATTTTTGGTTGCCAAATTTAAAATTTTACATTTTGTCTTATGTGAGTTATTTTTCCTTATTAAATCAATCCCCTAAATAATGAATTAGTCTTTGGTAATGTTGTTTCTAATTGATTTCTTTTCCAATTGCTTCAAAATTTCTCTAGAAGGTTAAAACTGTCTACCCAAAATCCATCATTGAAAAACCCATTTACTCATATTTCCTATCAAATTAAAAAGTTAATTGTTTGAGATAATTTATAGGTCAACTTAAGTTCTATGAGTTACTTTACTTATCAAGTGAAAAAAAATCAAATCTTATTTGTAAACCGAATTTGTACTACTCAATTCAAAGCAAAGTTGAGAAATAACTTTGATTCATATCAAAAAGTAATTAAAGTAGTCTTGTAAATCTGTATAACACTAACTAAATTAAATTGGAGTTTAAAATAAAATTTATTTCTTCAAAGGTAAAAGTAAAAGCAATAAGGGTCTATAAATCTAAAGTACTCTCAAGCCTAGACCAAATCAGGTTTATGAGGTGACATCACTTTTAAGAGCTAAATTAAGTGAAGTAGTCAAAGAAACCCAAAAAAAATCCAAGGGATTATGTGGATACATCACATGTGTCTCCTAATTATCATTAATGCATTATAAAATATAAATATTTGATAAAATCCAGCTCATTTCCCACATGGTATTCATGTTGTTTCACTAAGCTATCTCCTTTATGAACCCTAATCAACATTTTTTTCTTCTTTAGAGTGATTTTATCTTGACCCATTTACATTTGAGTTATTTTAATTATTTTCCTCTTGTTTTCTCCTTTCATTCCTTCTTAAAAATCTTGTTTTTCCTTTTAGTAAGTTTGTATACACTATTTTTAGTTTTCACTATGTTTTCTCATTTCACTTGTATTCAGAATTATTTTTGCATATATAAATGTTCTTTAAAGTCTTGTTAAAAATCTCATAAAACATAAGCATGTAAAAACCCACTCAAAACCAAAGAATGAGAAAACATAGCTAAAACCTGAGCTAACTATTGACCCAGCAAATAAACCCTAGTTTTTCACAACTTACTACTTACTCAAATTTTTTATCTCAAGTTACATGCCTTAAGAAACCTGAGACTCTATGTATCCTACCTACCCATAATTATAATGATTTCTTGCTTACACACATTTACAATAACTCACTACTTCTACTTTTATAAGTTTTTAAACCCAAATTACATACATTAGTAAACCCAAAGTCTTAAGTCTTGAGAAACCCATTAAACTACCCATGTAAAAACCAAATTAGCTACTCAAGTTAAACCTAGACTCCTCATTACTCATTACTTACTTAGGGTTTCAAATTCAAGTAACTTTTTATTACAAACCCAAAGATATAAGTAGAAAGAAACCCAGAGTTAGTTATGCCTATTACCTACTTAGATTCTTTATTACTTAATAATTGAAGATTATCTAGACTAATTAGGAGTTGTGATACCTTGTTAATTACTATGAGTTGCTTAGAATTCTCAAGGATCTCTACTACCTAAAATCTAAAGTTTGCTTAGAAGTATTATTTGATGCAACAAAATGATTCATTTCTTGAATTTTTTTTAAACTAGTAGAAGTAATTACTAAGTGTTGTAGAGCACTTATCAAGTTTTTTTAGAGTTAAATAGAACAAATGTTAGGGTTAGAAGGATCATAGAAATAAATAACTAGAGTAGAAGTACAATAAACAATAACTTTAATTGAAGAAGTCCCTAAGTTAGTACTTGAATAAATCCCTGGGCCAAGTAGTAAGGGTAAAATAAAATTAAAAAGAGTCAAGTCACACAAACCAAAGATGAAGTATGAGAATAAAGGGTACCCTATTGAATAGTGTATCACTTCCAAGTTAACTAAAATAAGTGATACATATATGGGACATGTGTCAATGACTGAGTTGTTAGAGAGATCCAAATTTGTAGACAAAAATACACTCATGAAAGTAATGACCAATAGTGGGATCCTTCATGTTAAAACATTCCAAATATTTACACAACTTCTTGAGTTTTTCCTAGCATGTGGCCAGTATTATGACTCTCTTACTAGGACTATGAAGGATATTGTTGGTAATGTAGTGATAAGATTGGATGTTTAGTATTTCAACTAGTATATAAAGATACTGGCATCATCTAAAGTGATTGATATAACAATGTAAAAATCTAAGAGTCAATGGGAAAATAATGTAGTTTATTACATAGAGATAATGAACACTATCTAAGGAATGATAAACAACCCTCAAGGATCCCTAAATAGATAGTAAGGTCTGACTTCATTCAAGAAGTTGATGACATCATATAATTTCTATGTAGAATAAGTGGAGAAAATAATTATAAGTGATTTCCAACCTATATGTATGCATACATTAGAACTTTTGATGTCATCAAGAGCTCTATTATGATTGAATGGGCAAGGTTGATAGGTGATAACATCGATAAGTAGTTAAGCAATGTCTTGTAGACTTTTGAATTTAAAATGACCTCATATTTAGTATATGTTGTATCAACTAATGGATACTTTAATAGGTTAAATACAAAAGTATTTTTTGTGATAGATCACATATATGAGTATTACCCTTAATTGGTTCTTCTTGATTACTATCAGAATTATAAGATAGTGAATGATGGATTCTTCTATGAAATAATTTGGAAGTTAAATGTGGCTTGGAAACACAAAAGAGTGTTTAATATAGTATGGGATGTAATTTATAAATTTGGATTCATTTCATTTAGTTACTCAAATTCACATACATAATATTTGGTGGTTTGTTAGTCACACTAGTCAAATTGCCTAGATATCCTACTAACAAATGAATTCTTATGGAGTTGTGTAGGTAAGTAGTTGAGTTGCATGACTTAGATTCAAATGTTCACCACCCCTTTATAATTTTTATTATTGTTATTGGTCACTATCATTTCCCTAAATTTTACAAAGTGAAGAACATACAAAAGGAAATGTACCATAACTATAATTAAACCCATTTTTAAGATAGAGAAAATTTTGATTATAGAGGTTAGCTCAAAATATAGTTTCTCTCAAATATATGCATATTATTACACTTGAATCTTTTTGTATTGATTATAAATATGAGTTTGATGTAAGAATAAGATATAATAGTAGGTTGAATATTGAACGAATTCATAATTTTTATTTAGAAACAATTACAGAGGACATAGAAGATGATGGAATTGTAACTAGTGATGGCTACCATGCAACAAGAAGGGATAACGCCCCACTTTTAGAAATAATTTTAAAAAAATATAAAGTTAAAAATATTTTAGATAGAAATTATATGGTCCTATCCATGTATTCTACATGGATTCTTCATAAGGAGTATTTCATGAAGTAGTTAATGGTTAAAACTAACCGGATAAGCCAAAAAAGGAAAGAAATAATACAAGGAGAAAGTAATCAAGTGTAGAATAAATTGAAGTTCAAGAGAAATGATGATGATACTCTATAATGAGGGACAAAAAATCAACTTATCCAACTATCAACACGCCCCATTTGGTAACTTCCATAGATACTTCTCCACCCATCATTCCTACTTCTACTGCACCTACCATAGATCCATCAATACTCATGCCAACTAAAAAATATCATAGTATCAAGATTATCAAAATTCCCATTCAAAATAAGACTATTATTCTTCCTTATCTTCCTCCATATTCTCCACCTACTAATCCACCTCCACCCCCTTAAGATGATCAACTCACCATTCAAAAATAGCCAACATGGGTAAATTCTAAAGAAGTGACCCCATCTTAGGAGGTACCACAAGAAAAGGAAAATGAAATGGTTGAACTTGATAAGGAGGAAAAAAAACTAAGGCAAAGAAAATTAAGGAAGAAGATAAGGAAAAGGAAAAGGAAAAGGAAAAGGAAAAAGAGGCAGAAACAGAAGTAAGAAGGAGAAAGAGATTGAGAAAGAGAAAGAAAAGGATGAGAAAATAGTTCCCAATGTTTCTAAAAAAAAATTAGATGCATAAAAATATCAATCTAAAGAATTAATTATTTTAAATAATCAACAAAAAAATTTTGTACATACAAATACTCTTCCAAGTTTAGACTTCTCATCCAGGTTAGCATTGCAAATAGTTCTTAATACTAGAGAAGTAATAAATTTGGAGGAGATTGATTTGTAGATATTAAAGAGTCTTGATAGAAAATGAAATAATCCCAAGAGTGATAAATTAACTTCTAAACTGATAATTGAACCTTTAGGATATAAATTTGTAGAGGTATCAACTCCTCCACAGGGCATGAATAAAAGTGAAGTCACTAAGAAAGACTTAATAGTCACTAAAATATCCCTTGGATAAGTTACCATAAAAGGCTTAAATAAATATATTAACACTCTTTTTAAGAATCTTGAAGAGGAGAAGGATGCTAAAACTAAGTTGAAGGAAAAAATTTCTAAGTCATGTGAAATAATGGCCAAAGTAACAAGGTTTACTCTGCATTAATAAATTCTTTTAGGTTATTCAATTAGTCAAAAAGTAATCATTACAGTAGAAGAAACTAAGGATGATGTTAAATCCTTTGATGAATGGATAGATAAGATTTTAAAAAGTGCTCAAAAATAGTTTCCCAAGGTCCAAGATAACTTGGTTGACATCAAAAATAAATTGGCATAGATGAAGGCATTCATGAATGAAATTAAAAATGAGAATGGAATATCTGAATTATGAAAGGAAATCCTAGAGGGGATAAATTATTTAAGTGAGAATTTTTTGATTAAAGAGTAAACTATTCATGAAGGGTCAATAAAGAAGGCAAGGTAAGAACATCTCATTATATCTTTTCGCCTACACATTTTTAAAGGCATGCATGAGGAAATGAAAACTCTAGAAGAAGAAGCTCAAGATGTGAACATAGATTTTAAAGACTGTATCTCTACCTCATAGGTTTAGATGAACATTCAAAAACACCTACAGATTTGTATCAATAATTCAAGTGAAAATTTGAGAAATCTTCTACTCATTTCATAGCAAAATCTATAGAGTTCATAAAAAATCAACAAGATGTTAAGAGGATCAAACCCAGGATTGACAAGGTAAAATCATATTTTAGAAAACTAGAGAGAGAACTAATAAGGTATGAAATGGAGAGGCAATCATATGCCAAGATAGACAATGAAACATTTTAGTCTATGATGTCTAAAAAAATCAAATACAAGGAAAAGTGTAGATCTAAATTCCACAATGTGGAATGATTGTTATTACTCTTCTTCTCGATAACTTCTCCTTTATTATTTCCATTTTCTCATATTTTCTTCAACTAATATATTTAAAGTAACTTTTTTATAAGTAATTACTTTAAGTGAAATCATTTAGTTAATCTACTTGTCCAGGTATATTAATTTATAAAATGTAAGACTCAAGTAAATTGGTTAAATGCCATTACTTGAAGTCATTTTGTAAAAGCAAATTACTTAAGAAAACTTTGTGTTGAATGAAAATAGATTATTTTTTATTCAAATAGTAAAACTAACAAGTGCTACATATCATCAACCATTACATTCCACTCAATGGTTCTTATTATTTACTGTAGCACATAGAAAATCAAGGAGTTATCTCCTATTTATTTTTTACTTCTAATATTGTATAAATATAAGTGCAGGCATGTGTGCTTGAGGATGGTAATTTTTGGAAAGTACTTGTAACTGAAGTAAAATATTTTAAGCAATATAAAACTTTGTGTTTAGATTTATGAGGTTTTATTTTGTATGAAATTGGTTCAAAGTGAATATGAAGGACATTGATTTATATGGAACTTTGCATCTCATGAGATCATTTGGTGTATTTTTGAAGATTAAAATGGTAAAATTTATGTTATCTTTAAATTTAAATGTGAATTTCAATCTTCCTTAATGATTTTTTGAAATTGTTATCATCTTTTGAATGTTCATTTAACTGTATGGATTCATTAAGCTTTGTAAAACTAATTATTATGAAGTGCAACTTATTTCTTCTCAAATATTCTAGTCTTTCATTCCTAAAATTTATTTACACATTCTATGAAACAACTTCTTACTTACTACAAAATCACCTTGTTATGGTTCATGAACTCTATGATTAAAGTATTACCCTAATAATAAGACAAATTTCACATATTTTATATAATCCATGAATAAATAAGAGCTGAAAATAATTCAAATTAAGTAGACATAAGCATACGAGAGTTTCACCATTAAATGAAGGGTATTTCATCCCATGGCTACCTAGGTACTTTTGATAGCATACATAATATCTAGCCAATGCTATGTTGATCAAATTTAACTTTAAATTTCTTACCTAATAATAAATTCTTGTATTTCATATACTATGAAAAAAGATATGCATCATGCATGGGATAGTTATTTATTTTAATGATATTTAACTTATGTGACTCATAATCTACTACTTTGCCATCTTCAGTTTGAATTCCACCATAACATTCTTTGGAAGTGTCTACTAAGATCTCAAAATTACTATATAGATTACAAATGATAAGTATAAGTGTTTTAGTTAATGAATAATTTATTTTTTAAAGGATTATTCACATTCAAGGGTGCAAAAAAACTCATAACCTTTACACTTTAAGGAGGTGATAGGATTAGATAAACCTTAATAATTATCTACAAACCTAAGATAATAACTAGTCAAAACCTTAAAAAAATGAAATTCATGCATATTAGTTGGATTTAATCGCTTATGGCCTTAATATTCGAAGGATATACAACAATATCATCTTTTGATATGATGTACCCTAGGCAATGTATTTAGGATGAAAAATTCACACTTTGAGAGGTTTCCATACAACTTGTGTTGTCTTATTCTTTTCAAGACTAACCTCAAGTGTTATTCATGTTCAAATTAATTATTATAGTATATTAGAATGTCATCTAAAAAAAATCTCAAATTTATCAGGATAATCACTAAACACATTGTTCATTAAATTCATAAATGATGTTGGCACATTGCTAAAGTTAGAGGGCATAAAAGTGAAATCATAATGGCCATAAAGTTTTTAGAAGGAATTCTTGTGTACATATTCATTATTGATTATAAACTAATAATATCATAACCTTGAGTAAATTTTATATAATAATGTTTCTCTTTTCAATTATTTAAACATGTAATCAACCTAGGCAAAGGACAATGATTCTTTATTTTTACCTTATTGAGCACATGACAATCAATATAGAACATAAGTGTGTAATATTTATTATTTATGAGGATAACCAAAACATCCCATAGATATAAACTTGGTCTAATAATTCCATTTTCTAAAATTTATTGAATTTCAACCTTTAGTTCTTGCATATCTTCCGCATTCATCCTATAAGGAGCCATGAATGCAAGTATAGATTTAGGCATAATATCTATGTAAAAATAAAAATCCCACTTGGGTGGAAGACTATGTATATTTTCTAGGAAACACATTCATAAATTCCCATGGATTGAGAAAATTCATGTAGGATGATTCTTGGTCCTTAGAAAATGCTTGAATTTGTACTTCCTAGAGTTTGTCTCCCTTTTGCACAACCTTTTTCAATTGGATATATGTACAAGTATTGTTTTTTCCCTTGTATCTTTGATGCCTTACACTTCCATAAGATTCCCAAAGTCATATGTGTACTACACCTTCTTAATAAAGAAATCAAATGTTGTTTGATGTTATTGTAACCAATCCATGCTCAAAATGAGATCATAAGATTGTATAGGTACTAAAAACATATTAATATTAGTGTTCAAAAAACCTAATAAAGTTAAAATTATTCCAAGAACTCCCACATAGGTACTCTCTTTATTATACCAAATTAACCTCCCAACCTAACTCTATATGATAACTTAGTGGATAAAAATGTAGCGGTAGAAACATAGTATGACAAAAAAAAAATTGAGGATAAAACATAGTGATAATAAACATATCAGTACTGGTAATATCACAAAAAATGTTACAATGAGCATAATTGGGACATTCTAGTGGTTATCACATTGTTTATTTGTTGTCTAGTTAATTTTGGTGATAGTAGTTAGCATTTCATGGTGGAAAAGTAATGTACCAAATTTACAATAAAAATAATAGAGTAAAATGCTATTTCATGATTTTGGACCTTTAGTTAAAATTTATGTCATCTTCATGACATTAACAATACTGCTACATTTTTTCCTTTCTATGTTTTGTCCTTGTGATATTTTGTCATACTACATTTTTACCACTACGTTTTTGTTTGCTACTTTTTCGTAGGATGCCCCTAACCTTATCTATTAATAATAAGATCAAATGTAAATTTATTTATATAATAGGATAAATAAAAATATCTATTGTAATAGAATCAATTAGAATAGATACAAGGAAACCAACTATAATACCTCTAGCTTCGATTAGTGTTGTTTTAAAGTCAACATTTTGATTATCAATAGTTGCATACACCTAATTATTAACTGATTCACCAAGTTTAATTTTTGTATATTGCTTATAGTAGTGGTTATCATAATGATCCTAACAATAGACTATTATTTGAGGTGACACAGGGATAGTGTTGGCCCTAGTGGTTAGTCTACATTGGTTATTTTAGACTTAACATATGATGCAAGAACATGTTTTAGGTGATTTTTGTGACTTTAAATTTATTATATTTCCCATGGAACCTTTTAAAACCACTAATCATCCTTATGAACCTATGTTTATGAATTATTTTATTAAAATTCTTAGGTGAAGGAGTTTTCCTTTTCCTTAGACTATTGTCTATTACTTTTAAAATCTTGTCTCGCCTTATGACTAGAATACTCTTTCTATTTTATCCTATGATAAAAATAAATAGAATACACCTCATAAATACTTTTTTTAATCCCAATTTAATTTTTTATTTTAGTTTCCTTGTCATGTTTTTAGTTTACATGATGTAACATATTGAAAAAAATATTCTCATATTCAACAACTATCATATTATCTTGTTTTATTAGATGAAAATATGGTATCTTTTGTTCATTCAAATTAAAACTGAATTAACTTTATTATAATTTACTTTGAAATAATGTATAGATAATGGTCACTAGTTGATACTACTCCAACACATAGAGATGACTCCACCATAAGGTAACATCACCATCTAATTGATAGGTTACCACCATGAATTTCATGTCAGAGAACCTTTTGTGTAAATTTAAATAATTTTATAGATGCACATGCCATTTAGTAACTATATCTCTAGATTCTTCACCTAAAATTGTAGGTGGTGGAATATTTTTTGGATCCTTAACAATTAGGTCAACTATCACCAAGGATAGTTCTTGGAGTACATGATCTTCTCCCTATATATTTTCCAACCTAGGTATTTCATCATTAGAAACACCCTAAAGGTTATTTAATTTTCATTATTTTGTTTAAATCTTTCCTTGGATAACATTAAAAGCCAAAATTATTACATTAAGGAAATATTCATGCTTCTCAAGTGGATTAGCTTAAAATTCATTATTAATAGGAATTTCAATGTTTCTAATGACATTTTTTATAAGAGGTGATAGATTTGTATTTATGTTAATATTATATGGATTACAACCTCCACCCATGTTTCTTCCTTTACCTCTTCTTGGATTTTTATTACCTAGGTTTTTTTGGCATTGATACCTCTTAAAAATATTTTTATAACTATCCTGAGGAGTCACAAATTAAAAATATAGGTAGGGTACATGTTTATAACATTTTCTCCTAAAGTTACCTAGAGTATAAAATTTTCTATGACCAATGTAACGACCACAATTTTTTTATAAAATAACGTATAATCAATAATAAAACATACTCTTATAAAGAGTGACATAAGATAATTTCCCCACTGTGCTTGTTTTGGTAAAAATCTAAATAAATAACCATATTCGGGTCATTATATTATGATTAAGTAATGTATAAACATCCTAATAAGGTATTATATATAAATATTGCATTCCACATTAGATATGAATTTCATGGTGTATAAGTGTGTGGCATCACACTTGTAAAATCATATCTAAGTACCCTTGTAGTCATATTATTGATAAAACCATTCAAAGATCATTATCCCTAGTTATGTTCCATACATGATAATATTTTTATAAGTATTTACAAGTATACTATTATCCATATATTTTTAGAGTAATCATGATAACATGCCATAATTTTTGTCCAATAATATTTGATATCATTCTTAAAATAGTTGTATCTAAAATATGCCAAACATAACATTCAAAAACCTTTTACTACTAAAATTCATCACCCTATTTAGTATAATATCCCTATTCATTTGGGATTTATTCATAAGAAATTATTATGCATTAGTATAACAATGTAATTGAAACCTTTATCATTGAGATCCAATATGTCTTATATTAAAGAATTGAATTGAAACATGTAAATATTGTAAAATATCCCAACTTATTCATAACTAAGCATTTAACATATAATAATATTAAGGAATTTTAATCTTTAAATATTCGCTAACTTTAATATAAAAAAAATATGATTATCACCTTTAATAACAAAGATAATCTTGCCTTTTCCAATATTTAATATTACAAACTTACTTCCACCTCCTTATTTGTATTCCATAACAAATTTTTACTATTAACCATAATTTTAAAATTAAGGATTAGTACATAGTAAAACATAAACCCTTTAATATTTATGTATTTAAAGCATAATCAAGGGAATCAATTATAGGATTTTTTAGTGTTACCTGCTTGAGGATGTAATAATTACCCTCATAGCTTAGGTCAGAGTACCAAAGAATGATTCATTTATTATCAACCAACTATATTAATAACAAAGGAATGATGACATTTAGTTATTATTCAATAAGAAACTTTCCACTATTAATAAATGACCAATAAAATTTAATTATCAATGATCTATTTGATAAGCATCCCCAATAATGTAAACTTTGATTAAATAAAATTAATTAAAATTTGTTTAGATATTTACTCTTGTGTATGAGACATACCAATTCATTGATTGGTTATGTAATACATAAGTCATTAGGTGAAAAATATAAAAATATATATACATCTTTAATTCTAATGGTGAGTACATAGCTCTCAATAACACAATAATGACTTTACATCAGACATTGACATAACCCATTTGTCTCTTTATTATTTTTTCCTTAATTCAATGCTTTAATTTAATAACAACTTAGTTTGGAAAATTATCTTAAAACCAATTTTCATATGGTTACACATTATACTAGACAAAAATAATTTATAACCTAATTCAAATGTATTTTCACCCAAAAATACTGCCATGTGCAAACATAATTTCTTTATACACATGATACTAATTGTATCAAAACCAAAAAAAATTATGAAAATGGTACTCAATCCATTAAGCAGATGATTTAATATTTAATCCATTTAATTTCCAACTTGTTATTGAAAATAGATACTCATAGAAAAAGCACCAAAAATTAGTAATCCATTAGTAGTAGGTAATTATCTCAATACAAAAAATTCATTTACATTATAAATATTCACTACAATTTTTTTTTTTAAAATCCAAATCTAAAGGAATTTACAAAAAAAAACATAGAAGGTTTATCCTAAATTCCTTAATGCAATTAATAGTTGTATAAATCAACCTCCAAATCAAGGTAACAATTATAAAATTAAATTATAATAATTTCACCTTCTTCTACCAAACCCAAATGATACATTCAAATAGTAAACATTTCAAGACTATATTCTTGAAGAAATATTAACGAGATCCATAACCAAGCCAAACATACACATAAATTGCATAATGTTTTAAGTATAAAAGAGTAAACTACATATTGGTATTTTAAATAATAAATATGAATGTACGTACAAAATATTTAACCAAATAATCATCACCTTCATCAATTATAGTCTAATTATAACATGCATAGAAATATAAAAATAGTCATGCAAAATTCAACCCAATTGAGTATCAATGATCAATAATTTTATGGGTCAAACATTCAATATATAACCAACTGAGTTAACTAATAATGGATTGAGTATTCATGAATTCCAAAAACAAATATTAAATCCATTACAATTCATAATTATTCACATATGTATATACAATAAATCAACCACATAGTTTTTAAAAAAAAATTAAAGTATAAAATAGTAATGACACATCTAAAGTAGGATTTTATTTTTAATATCAAAAGCATTAATACTTTTATACTCTAGTACAAATGGTCGCAAAAAAACCATGCCATAGCTGATGAATAAAATAAATATAATTGGTAACCCCACCCTTACCTCGATGTGAAATTCTTATTGGTGGCCTGTAATGTCCCCTTTTTAGCGTGATCTTGTTTTATGATGATTAGCCTATTATGCGACCTTCATAGGCTGATAGGATGGATAGAGGGTCATGATGGATGCTTGGCTTGGCTTCGACTAGAAGAATTTTTCCAGTTGGCTTTCATTCAGGCTCTTTCGGATATGTATTGAGGGAGATATTAATATTTAATTGATTTAATTAAGTATTAATTATTTGGCATATTTTTAATTATGAAACCCTAATTCTTAATTATGAAACCCTAATTAGGGCAAGCACCCTTTTTAGAAGATATAAGGGTTTCTTATTGGAGGAAGGCCATTATGATTATTGATTATTGATATTGAAGACAAATTTTACTAAGGATTTTTCTGAGAAGACTGAGCCAAGGGTTTCTAATATTATAGTTGCATTGGAGAATGTACACTCTTCATTGTGTGTAATTCAGAGGTTGTTAGAGATCAGCTGATCTATTCCCAGTTTGAGAGATAACTTCATATAGAAGTTATCACAGAGATTTACAGGTATTTATTTCATTAGGTTTTGATTCATTAATTATCCAGATTAAGATATTCTGTATTAGGCCATATTTCTTTAGATTAGGTTTCCAGCATATAGGCCACACTATATTCTATTTGCTTCTGTAAGGGATCCGTATAGATCCATGCAAATTCGTACCATTCTATAGCAGGCCGGACAACGCCGTGGGGAGCACAGCGACCAACATCGGTAGAAGAGACCGACATTGGCCGACTAAATACTGACATCGGTAGAATAACTGACTAATAGTGACTGATGTTGGTAGGATATTGATTGACGATGGTAGCATAACCAATGTCAGCAATTGTGTTTTCACATAGAAACCCATGTAGTACCAGATTTAGAGTTATTTCCAGATTTGCAAGAAACCATCAAGTTTTTTTTAATAATGTTTCATATTATTTTATATGCATGACAGAGACTCCATATTGTAATCATCTAGAAGAATAATAGGATCATTGATTATCCAGTTGATAGATTACATTATTGTCTATTTATTTAATTGAATTTATCTTGGAAAATCACATCTTTATTCATGCAAAAACACCAAAAAAATTAGAATACACAAACAATTCAAAACATATAGTTTCAAAGTTCAGGGGAAATAGGGGTTTCTACAGTGGCATTAGAGCTAGGTTCTACCATCTTGAGGGTTTATCAATCTCATGCAGCCACAAGAGTTGGGACCACACAGGTACAACACATGAAGTAGAACTTTGCTTGAAGGTACCCATGTGTTAGAACAGTAGCCAATCACCATGAGTGACAGGCATGAGGGTAGCCTACCCATGGGCCACAGACATAATGATGATTAGGACAATAGAGAATTCTTTCATGTGATGATTACAGGCCAATAGCAGATGATGCAGGCACTATAGGCACTTACTACTATGGTAGAGAGGATGAACCCACCTGATAGATAGAATGGGGAACCAGGAGATAATAAGAGTGCTACAATTAATCAGAGACCATAGCTGGCCCATTCTGGGACTGTTGATAGGCCTACATGTCCTACATTTGTTTAGGACAAACCAGAAGAAACACCAGTAGAGGAGGCGATAGGAGATTCCCTATTTATAGATGCCCTCATGGCTGCAAATGATGAGTGGGAATTATTAGCTCCTCAAGTTTGGGAGAGGATGTCATTTGATCATTTTATTAATCAGAGGAGAGAGCACTACAGATCAATTAGACAGGATAGGAGGCCTAGAGGTCAACTTAGTGAGCTGAAGAAGGCTACTGGCAAGCTTTCTTTAACCACTTTTGATGGGAGTGGTAAGATGACAACTCAAGCTTGGATTCATAAGCTTGACACATTTTTGGCATTGAGGCCAATGATAGAGATAGAGGCCATCAAATATGCCACTTTGCACTTGGAGGGAGTAGCACATGATTGGTGGTACCATGGTATGGTAACACTTCAGCATAACCAGGTGACAGAGTACCAGGACTTTGTGGATAGGTTGGTTGAGCAGTTTGACAAGAAAGATCCCAAGGTTTACTTTTGAGATCTGGCATAGTTGAAACAAACAAGTAACTTGGAGTCCTTCATTGGTGATTTTTAGAGATTCGCAGTCATGGTGCCAAACATTTCAGAGTGTTGGTTGGTAGTTCTCTTCATTGAGGGCCTATCCAAACCATTGAGAGGTTAGATCAAAGCCTTTGATCCTCCATTATAGGAAGATATGACGAAGGCACGTATCATGGAGATGGCAGCCCCATCCAGTAAATTTAACTCCAGAGGTACTTCTTCATCTAGGGATAGTAAGGGCTTCAACAGAGATAGAGAGGGATTAGATTTCAAGAAAGATAAATTAGGGGTTAAGAATGATTCAAAGGCCAATCCAGCAGCACCACCTTTAGATCGAGAAGCTCTTAACGATCTATGTAGAAAGAAGCTTTGCTTCTACTGGAAAGGTCCCTATGATGCCAATCATGATTATCCTTTGAGGCCTAAGGGAAAGGCAAATCATGTGATGTGGGATTTTTATGAGGATTCAGAATCAGAAGATTCTAAATAATAGGAGAGTTTTGAGTCAGAGGCAAAGGCTTCAGATATAGGAGGCACACCTATCCATCATTCAAATGGATGGTTCATTTAGAATCCATGGAGTTTTGGTAGGACAGAGGGTCATAACCCTTCTTGACACAGGAGCCACACATAATTTTATAGATGCTAGATTTGTGGAGAAGCATGGAATCACTACCAAGGATTTTGAGGGCATTAGAGTTAAGGTAGCTGATGGTTACACTCTTAAGTGTGAGTGGATGATTAAAGACCTCCCATTGCACTTGAACAACTATGAGTTCAAGGCTGATTATTATGTGGTGAACATGGGGGATATAGACTTAGTCTTGGGCATGAAGTGGCTTCATTCCCTTGAGGAAGTCATTCTTCGTCTCAAGGACATGGAGGTCTATTTTGATGTTGATGGGAAGACACATATTCTTAAGGCAATTTGGGGTAGAAACATTAAAAATATGTTTTTTCATCAGATGGAGAGGCTCATACAACACAATATGGTAGAGTCAGATGCAGAGTGCACATTGGCACCAATATAGGAGAGACATGTAGATGAGCTTTGTCTAGAGGTGAGTTTAGTTCAAGAGTTAGCACATGTTGATGATGATATGAGTATGTCTTGCATTCACACTCTAGATTCAGAGATTGTAGTGGGCATGGTGATAGGTGCTGGGGTTGACAGTTTGTTGGTGCATGACTTAGAGTAGGACTTGATGGAAAGCAAATTTAGTTTGTGTTTTTGTGATCTAACATGTGATGTCTCTTCATTATCAGTGATGTCAGTTGTTTGGGTGTTGAGTACAGTGTCTCAATTGCTGATTTTTGTACTATTGATGCTGATGATTTCTTCACAGGGGTTGGTTGGTGACATGAGGGACATTACACAACTTTTTCCTTGGGATCCAGGTGGAGTGATGTTAACTTTGTTATTGAGATTGCTTAGGGACAAGCAATTTTAGGGAGGGCGGATTGTAATGTCCCATTTTTAGCATGATCTTGTTTTATGATGATTAGCCTATTATGAAACCTTCATAGGCTAATAGGATGGATAGGGGGTCATGATGGATGCTTGGCTTGGCTTCGACTAACAGAATTTTTCTAGTTGGCTTTCATTCGAGCTCTTTTGGATATGTATTGAGGGAGATATTAATATTTGATTGATTTAATTAAGTATTAATTATTTGGCCTATTTTTAATTATGAAACCCTAATTCTTAATTATGAAACCCTAATTAGGGAAAGCACACTTTTTAGAAGATATAAGGGTTTCTTATTAGAGGGAGGCCATTATGATTATTGATTATTGATATTGAAGACAAATTTTGCTAAGGATTTTTATGAGAAGACTGAGCCAAGGGTTTTCAGTATTCTAGTTGCATTGGAGAACGTACACTCTTCAGTGTGTGTAATCAGAGGTTGTGAGAGATCAACCGATCTATTGCCAATTTGAGAGATAAATTCATACAAAAGTTATCATAGAGATTTACAGGTATTTATTTCATTAGGTTTTGATTCAGTAATTATCTAGATTAAAATCTTTTGTATTAGGCCATATTTCTTCAGATCAGGCATCTAGCATATGGGTTGCACTATATTTTATTTGCTTCTATAAGGGATCTATACAGATCCATGCAAATTCATGCCATTCTGCAGCAGGTCAGACATCACCACAGGGAGTATAGAGATCAACATCGGTAGAAGAGATTGACATCAACTGAATAAATACCAACATCGGTAGAATAGCCAACTGACAGTGACTGACGTCAGTAGGATATCGACCGATGGCGGCAGCATAACTGATGTCGGCGATTGTGTTTTCACATAGAAACCCATGCAGTACCAGATTTAGAGTTATTTCCAAATTTTCAAGAAACAATCAGGTTTTTTTTTAATAATGTTTCATATTATTTTATATGCATGATAGAGACTCCATATTGTAATCGTCTAGAAGAATAATAAGATCATTGATTAGCTAGTTGATAGATTACATTGTTGTCTATTTATTTAATTTAATTTATCTTGCAAAATTACATCTTTATTCATGCAAAAACACCAAAAAAAATCAGAATACACAAAAACAATTCAAAACATACAGTTTTAGAGTTCAGGGGAAATAAGGGTTTCTACATGGCCTTACCCACCCCATTCATTAGTTTGATGGTGGAGCCAGGAAAACATGGTGGTGTTTATGTACTTTGTATTGGATCCAAGATTAAATTTCCATAAAAATGAAACCCAATAACATGAAACCATTCATAATAATGCACAAAATACATCCATATAAGAAATTCAAAACTCAAAATAACATCCCATAGATTTTTAATAAAAACTATCATTTGAAACCATGAATAAAAACCAAGAAAAAACACATGGAAATGTAACACCAAAATAAGGTCAATGGAGGAATACAACATACTAAGGAAAATTGTTATGGATTTAGTGGTAATAATACATTACATTATTTTTGAGAACCCAAGGTTATTCCTTTTAAATAATAATTGCTTGCAACACGCATAAGAATTTAATAAATAAGTAATTAACCAAATACTATAACTTACTTAGTAAACCAATTTCATAGTACACAATGGTAGTTGTTCCTAGTGAGACCTTCATTGCCAATTTTCTACCAATATGATCCATAGAAAATAAGAAAGATAATAAACTAGGATTACACCAAAAAAAAAATTCAAAACATAAAGAACTCAGGTTGTGGGCCAAACAAGGTGAAAATACCCCGCTCCATGTCCCCATGTTTTCACCTTTTATTTATGATTAAATTGTAGGATTACAAACCTCTCAATATCCACCTTGACAATCCAAAGAACCAAATAAATTATATATACTCCTATATAAATTAATTTACTTTATAAATATAACAGTTATCTTAGATTTTCTAATGACAATATTGAGGAAAAAACATCAACAATATTATCTATAGTCAATAATAGTTGACCCATTTAATAACTATGATCCTGATAATAGTGTTATAACAATCCAATGGCCTAGATATAAAAATAATCTCAACCTTACTATTATCATTATTTTAACCCTAAATTGATATGGGTCAATATAATATAGGGTTAAGAATTTAAAAATTAATAAGCACAAGGGTGATAAACAAATCCATAGCATGCAAATTAACTATAAAATCATAAAACAATATCCTAAATTAATAGTGTGAATATATGATAAAAATAGAAAGTATAACTATTTAATTATATTAAAATAAATGGAAAATAAGAGTACTTACTTGGTTTTTGTTGTATATGGAGATATAATATGGAATAATTTGGAAATAAACTAGATTTATATTCTATAAAATTCATTAGATTCTATAAATTTGAACTCTATGGCCTCAAACACTTGTATCAAATCTATATATTTACATAAACACTAGTGTCTAAGTTGGACATAGGTTTTTAATTTGAAATATTGAATGGATGTAGATGTGACCACCTATAACTTTCTATTTTTTTGGTTACCTTTGTTATGGTGTGTCCAGAATTCATGCACAAGGTGTCACTCTTTATCAGTTGATCAAACCTTAAATTCCTCACCCTTAGAGTAACTGTGGAAAAATGGATTTGTGTGCACATGGTTTTACTTTTCCCCAAGGACCCATTTATCATTAGGCACTACCTACATAACCAATAATATGAATAGGGCCTCATACTTATGTAATTGTCCCCTACATGTTGACTTGTGTGTGTATAAAGATGTAATGTCTAATAATCAAGTACATAGAGTGAATTATCTTGTAACTTGATAAATATGGATCACAAAATTATCCAGCAGTACTTCAGACCTATACATAGTCTATCCCTATGACTAATATTTAAATAATAAATAATATAGAGATTTTCTCACTTGAATGCTTGATTAAATGTCTTTGGTAATTTACCTTGTGAGTTTTTAGGTATATTTAGGTGAGTAATGAATAAGGATTGATCTTGTATATATAACAACCCATTGGAAATATATTTCATTAAATTACTTAGACTAATCATGGGATATATTTAATTTGTGAATTTGATGAGTTTAGGTAACTACACACTTAGTTTGGCACTAGACAATTAATTTGTATAGATATATGTATATGGTTGGGACACAAGTTTTTAGTAAAATATAAAATATATACATGTCCAAAACTTGTAGATGATGATAATAAGTAGGTTTATAGTATTTTGAGTAGCATAAAAGTCTTAGTATTCAAAATAACATATGATTGGACTAGGAGATAAACAATAGGCACAAGTGGTAGTAGATGTGATCCTTTTGACATTAGGAAGGTATATAAACTAAAGGGTAAAACCATGAGAATTAATTTCCAATTATACAATATTGAGGTGATATATAATTTATATTTCATGTCTACATCTACCCCCATTTTAACCTAGTAGTGAAATTACTAGCTTATAAGAAAATAAATATGTACCTGGGTGTGTATAACAAACCTTGGATTTGTGTGAGTCCCACTTAAGTGATTTTATGGTGAATAAAGTGTAACCAAGATTATTTTATAGTATATAATTATTTCATATAATCCATAATTAAAAGAAATTGAAATGTTTGAAATTAAAGAGAGTAAGGTTTGGATTACACCTGTGTATTGATGTAATTGTCTTACCTTTTAGTAATTTTATTTGAAAATTTGTTTCATTATTAATCATTAAAAATTATATTATTAGGAGAGGTCATAATCAATTTTAATTAAATTAATGAAAATAATAACTCAACAAACTCATTTACTTCTACTTTGTATCTAGCTAGCTTTGACTTGGCTTTATCTTGTTTATTCTTTAACTCTTTTATTGTCTCCATCTTTAGTATCTTTAACCCTTTTATAAAACTTTTATTCACCTCATCAAATTTTTTTTAAATAAAACTATTAATTCATTTACTTTGTGTCTTTATACCTCTCCCTTACAATTATATCATTATTATAAACAGTCTCATCCTTTTCTCTTCTTAAAAATATCACTACATTTCCTTAATGAAAAGTTCATTACGCACTTGCTCTACGCATGCTTTAGAATTTTTTAATTTATTTAAATTGTTATACATCCCTATGAAATCATTATACAATTTCATTCGATTTGCAAGACTCATCTTTACCATTCTATTAACCTTTCCTATCTTCTTGTTATGACACAGTCCCTTTTTGTAGTATTTTTCTATTGTTTTCTTGCTTGTACAATTGTGTATGGAGTGAAAATATAAAAATAGATAACTTTGAGGATACGCTTTATTTTCATAATAATTTTCATAATTTTTAAATCCACAAATCTACCATTATATCTCTATTTTATCCCTTCTTAGCCTCTGATTAGGCCTAATTAGGTTTTAGACTACCAACTTAATACACAGTCATGGTTTTAGGTGAAAGCAAGTAATATTTTGAAAAATTAACTTGATAATGTATTAATATACATCATGAAATATTAATTTACTAATTTTTTGGATTTTTCACTAGTTATATCTCTGTATATACACTTTTTTGTCTAAACCCTAACATAGGGTTAGGCCTGTCAGTCACCACCCAAGAGGCTTATTTTTAATTTATAATAATTTTAATAGGTTTTAATATATTTTTAAAGTTTTTATAATAATATGGTACCTATTATCTCATATCCCTATAAATAATTATCCATCATCATTCCTTTCTTCAAGATTATATCTATATTCTAGATTCCTTAGAATACATAGTCACAGTCTGTAGATTTCATGAGAAAGTTCTTTAGGGTTATATATTAATTATAGGATTCCAAACCCTAAAAAATATTGAGTGTGGTTTATAAAAATTTCTCTCACCTCATAGAGTCAATAACTACTCCTTAGGCTACTTTTGTTACATTCTTACCTTGCTTTGTTTACTCACTATCTATGCATGCTTAGTATACATAGGGGTAAAACTATCTAATATAAAATATGGATTTAAAAATATCACATGAAATTATTTTACACTCTTAATAAACACAAAACTAATTTATCAACATCAGGTTAGGCATAAGACACACCAACTTGGGGATCTTATTTCATCTTGGCAATCAAAACACAATTTGTTTCTACATTGTTATACATAAACAATAAGGTATAGTTCAGTCTAAAATATTGAACCTTCCTTAAGATTTTAAGGCCACATTATAAAACTATTTTTACACTATATAAAATCACACTTAATATACCAATATATCAACACATCTCCTCAACTAAACACTATGTTCTTATTCCATTCGACATAGAATAAAGACACTTCATACAACATAGTTATCAAGGGATTAGGGCTACAACCTTATTTATATACCAATAAACCTTGAAGTTTTCCAGAAAATTATTTATAAAATTAATAAAAACAAATAAACTTACCTCAAGTAATACACATCATAAAATTAAATCTTCATTCAAACTTTATTCCACTATAATACAAAATATAGTCATTTCCAACAAATATACAATAACACAAGGTCTATTAAACAAATGTATCTTCAAAAAAGAAGTAATGTATCTTCATTTTATTGGGGTATATCAATTTTAAACTTGAAAAAATAACCCCACTATAACTCTCTTCACTTTACTATCTTGAATGGATAATGACAACACAAACACTTACCTCTTAAAAAAGACTCCAAAAATTTGTCATAACTAACTCTCAACTTATTTTGATACATTGAGAATTTTAAATTCCATCAATATGAATTTTTATTTTCACCTTGTATGGTTTGAGACACTTTTGGCCACCTAATACAACCTAACCACCAAAATACAACATTGAGACTTCATTTGACAAGATTGAAGCCACCTGAACCACACATTGAAATTTTAAAATTCAAATCAATGTTTTGGTGAGAAAATGCTAAACCATGTCAAATTTAAAAATTTTAACTTCCTAATGCTTGTAAATGACTCTTGACAACCTAAAATGACAAACAAAACTAACTAAAGACTAAAGACATGTAAAAATAAACCATATGTATAATGGGGTAGTGATGCTCCTTCATCATGCTATCGAGGAGCAAGAAAAAATGCTTTTCCATGAAAGATATAAATAATATAACAATCATGTTCTTTATAGCATCCTTATTCCAATTTGGTGTACATCAAGATCCAAAGGATTATTTAAAACATATGGGCCTTTGTGATTCCTTCTCATGATGGCTCCTCCTTTACCATTCTTTCTCTTGTTTTTCCTTTTGCTTTTCCTCTTGCTTTGCATCTTAAAATAAATCATAGGAAACTAATATTCATTATTTTTCCTCTAATGAAATACACATGAAGAAAACACGTCAATAAAAATCACTTAATGTCTGATCTCTTGGAGTTTTCCTTGTTCCTTGGTTGCTAACTCTTCTTCCTCTTGGCTCAAGAAATATGCTCAATGCAAATTCAGCTTCCCTAATGCTATTACTGTCTCTTATGATACTTATATAATCATATTATACAATTATTTGGTGCCATACCTTATATTCCTTTGATATATACTAATCCTCATCACCTTTATCTTCTATTTGTGTCAAAAAAATCACCTCAACCTACTACAACTTAGTTCTTTCAAGGACTTCAACTTACGCTTCCTCTTCCTTCTCTACTGATGCACCTTCACATGTTTCAAACACCTCATTTTTTAATGTTGCATCATATTTTCCTTCCACAAAAATATACATTATCCTCAATGTACTTGCATACAATTTATCTTCCTCAATGTTCAAATCAGCATATTCATTGTAAACAATATGTAAATGAACACCTAATAATTTTTTACTTTCCTCATTGTTTCCTTGACTTAATTCTTCATGTTTTTGCCTATCATGAGGCATGGTACTACTAAAAATTATCTCTTGATTTGTTTTCATAACAATTTTTTTGACTTCTCTCCTCTCTCTTTGATTTCATTTTTATTTTTTTATCTGTTGTTTGATTGGCCACTTCAGTGGATTCTTCTTCATGACCCATCCAAGATGTGAGTTCACAATCTGTCTCAACTAATTTATCTTGGTCAACATCTCATCTATTTTATACCTCATCTCGCTTATCTCCTTGTCCATCTCAATCCTATTGGGGTCTTCATGCACCATATTCTCTTTGTGGTGGACCTTATCAACCATACCCTTTTTCCTCTTTTCTCTCTCTTTCCTCATCTCAATTAGTATGTCAATCAATTCTTTGGTTTCATCTAGACCTATTATCCTTTATAACAATCCTTCCATCTTGTCTTATTAACAATTCACTTGGTCTCTCACTTGAATATATATCTCTTGGAGTCAATATCTCTATTTTCATCACTTGGGACTATTCTTATCTTTTCCTACATTTAGGAATCTCTATCTCGAGCTCGCCTATGAGTTCTTTCTCTTGAAATTTTTCATAGCTCTTCCCTTCTTAATAATCCTTAACTAGATTAGGGACTTTGCCACATCTCTTCTCACTTTATTTATTTCAACTTATTTATACCTCTCTCATACCTATATCCTTTTCATTTCAACCCTAAATTCCTTATTAGTTTCTTTCCAACAACTTCTCAAACAACTTCAATATCTACTTAGCGCTATCTTCACATAAAATAACATAGGAAAATCACAAAACCTACCTTATAAACATAATCTTCCTACTCTGATACCACATTATGTAGAAGCCATCATCAATTTGACTTTAATCCATGAAAACAAGAACTCAACAAACTCATTTACGTATGCTTTGTATCCACCTAGCTCTAACTTTGATTTATCTTGTTTGTTCATTGAATCTTTGCTTGTATCCATCTTTAGTCTCTTTGGACATTTTATAAAAACTTTATTCACCTACTCAAAAATGTGTTAAAAAAAACTAATCATTCTTTTACTTTGTGTCTATATACTTCTCCCCTCCAGATCTATTATTATTCTAAACAGTCTCATCCTTTTCTATTCTTGAAAATATCATGACATTTCCTTAATAAAAAGTTTAATGAGCACTTTCTCTATTCATGATTTAGTCTTTTCTAGGTTATTAAAATTGTTATACATCCTAATGTAATCCTTATAAAAATTATTTCCATATACAAGATTCATATTTACCATTCTTTTAACCTTCCATATCTTCTTGTTAAAACATAGTACCTTTTGTGGCCTTTTTCTATTTTTTTCTTGCTTGTACAGTTATGTATAGAAAGTAAATAGAAAACTAGATACATTTTAGGATAATATTTATTTTAATCCTTATTTTTATAAAGTTTTAAGCCACAAATATATCATTAGATCTCTATGGTATCCCCCTCTTAGCCTATGATTAGGCCTAATTAGATCTTAGGCTACAAACTCAATACACAGTCATGGTTTTAGGTACAAACAAACACTCTTCTAGAAAAATAACTTCAAAATGTCTTAATATACATCATGAAATATCAAATTACCAATTTTTAGGATTTTTAACTAGTTATATCTCTTTCTATACACGTTTTTGTGTCTAAACCCTAGCATAGGGTTAGGCCTACCATTCACCACCTGAGAAGGTTTAGTTTTCATTTCCAATCATTATAATAAGTTTTAAACTAATGTGAAAGTTTCTATAGTACTATGGTACCTATGATCTCCTATCCCAATCAATAAGTCTCCAACATCATTCATTTCTTTAATATTCTATTCATATAATAGATTACTCAGAATACATAGTCATAGTCTGTAGCTTTCATGAAAAAGTTATTTAATGTTATATATTCTTTATAGGATTCTAAAACTTTCAAAATATTTAGTGTGGTTTATAAAAATTTCTATCACCTCATATAATCAATAAATAGTCATTAGGTTACTTTTATTACATTCTTACCTTAGTTTGTTTACTCACTTTCTATGTATGCTCAGTCTACATAAGGGTAAAACTATCTAATATTAAAGATGGATTGAAAAATATCACATGAACCTCTTTTCCAATCTTAATGAACACAAAAATAATTTTCCAACTTTAGGTTATGCATGAGACACACCAACTTTGGGATCTTGTTTCATCTTGGCAATCAAAACATAATTTATTTCTCCATTGTTATACATAGATAATAAGGTATAGTTCAGTTTACAATCTTGAACCTTCCTTAATATTTTAAACACACATTAGAAATATATTATGAAAATATCTAAATTTACACTCAATCCACCAATATATCAACACATCTTTTCAATTAAACACTATGTTCTTATTCCATTCAACACAGAATATAGTCACATTATACAACATAGGTATCAGGGGATTAGGTTTTCAACTTTGTTTCTTCACACATAAACCTTGGAGTCTTCCAAAAAAATTCTTTATGACATTAATATAAATAAATAAAACTACCTTAGGGAATAGATATCATGGAATTAAATATTCATTCAAACTTTCTTCCACTGTAATATAGAATATAGTCATTTCTAGAAAATATACAATACCATAGGGTCTATTAAACAAGTCTCTATTCAAAAAAAAAAGAAATTATCTTCATTTTATTGGGGTCTATCAATTTTAAACTTTGAAAACCAACCCCACTTTTAATCTCTTCACTTTAATATCTTGAATGGATAATGACAAAAAGAACACTTACCTCTTCAAAAATACTCCAAAAATTGCCACAACTAACTCTCAACTTCTTTTAGTACATCAAGAATGCTAAATCCCAAAAATATGACTTGTCATGTTCACCTTGTATGGTTTGAGACAATTTTTACCACCTACTAAAACCTAACCACCAAACTATAACATTGATACTTCATTTAACAAGATTGAGTCTACCTAAACCACACATTGAAATTTGAAAATTCAAATCAAAGATTTGGTGGGAAATTGCTAAACCATGTCAAAATTGAATTTTTCAACTTATTAATTATTGTAAATGACTTTTGAAAACCTAAAATTATAAAAACCACTAACTAAAGACTCAAAACATGTAAAAATAAACCATATGTACAATGGGGTAGTAATGCTCCTACACTATATTAGGACACATGTAAAACCTAAAAGTGGATACATATAAATATTATAGGATAAATTCCCTTACCTTGGATAAAAAGTGATTTTTCACCTAAAAATTGAGTTCATCTCAATTATGAAACCTAATCATACTTATAACCTGGTGAGTGTGAGTGATCCATGTAAATCACACCATAAATCTAGTTAAGGTAGATGATCTAATCACACCATCCTATAAACATGTTAACATACAATGATCTAATCATCTCAACCTTGCCAAAAATGAACCAAAAAACATAGCTAATTTACTCAATATTAGTTCGTAAAAGTCCATCCTATTATATGTTAAAGTCCATAGAAGTATTTGAAATTTTGAAGATGATTTGATTTTGAAGTTTGAGGTGCCTTATTGAATGGCATATGTACCTTACATATTTATCAAGCTAAAACTTGGGTATAGAAATGGTAAAAATTTATAAAATGTTTCCAAAAAATTTATTTGAATCATATAATTATGAAATTTATCCATTTTTAAATTTTTCAAGTGTGAAATCCATGTTCCCATGACATTCCCCCACTAAAATTTGAACTAAGAACTAGGATAAGTTAGGAGAACATGTTTCCATAACATGTACCCACTATAATATGAAAATACTAAGCACTAAATAAATGTGGAGGTGGTACCTTTTTTTACATGCCCCCAGTATAATTTGAAATTCTAATGGTGTAAAATCTATCCCTCTATGACATTCCCCCACTGATATTCCCACTTTTTTAAGGTGTCAGGAAGTATAAACTGGTAGTTAACTTACATCAAAAGGATAATATGTATTCCCCCTAAATTATGTTTTTTTAGGATGTGGAATTACATATCATCACTCTCTCTTTGAAGGTTTATGGATTCTTGAAGTTTAGTGAAATTGTAATCCACTATAAAATTTGTCAAACTATTTCTATTAGTATTATCATGGTCTTTGTGATATTCTATTTCAGTCTTCCATTTTTCAAAGCTTTATATGGTCTACTCCCCATCCAATTTACTTGAAGGGATAGGTAGTAATAAAAAAAAAATCCTATATCTCATCCAAATCCATTGATATTATAGGTTAACTAATATTTTAACAAGGTTTTTATCCCTCTTAAGTGCCCAACTAATATTATTTGGGAAGACAATTTCATTTTTCTTGGAGGAGACATATGACCTTTCTCATCCTTTGTTTCAATATAAAAAGGATGAATTAAATTCACTTGATAAACTCTAAAATCATCTATGCACCCTATAAAACTCTAAATATATTCTAATTTCAGATCAAGGATGTAGGCATGATATCTAAAAAATGCAACAAAATTCTCCAAAGATGGATACTCATGGCTCATCATGAGGCCTACACTTACCTCTTGAAAATAAAATTATTTCATCTTATAATTACATTATTTTTGGCTCTACAATAATGAAATGTAATATGTAATTCGATAATCTTCTAAAATAAGATTGATCATAAAAGTTGTGATTTGGCTAAGGAGGAGTTTGTGTAAAAATAAGAGTGAATTATATAGTTGAGTATTGTTATTCACATATGCCTCCATTAGTTATTTTACATCATTAAAATAATTTGGTTACTTAAATGATATCCCAATAGATACCATTTAAGGATCTATTATATTAAGACTAGTGATTAAAAATGGGAATTATTTCTACATGTAAGGAGAGGTTGCCCAGTTTTATAAGTTGTAGTCAATCTACCTTCCAATACTTTATTTTGTTATTATAGTTTCTCATGCTCCTCATTAAATTTTTTATTTTGTTCATGCATGTTTCCCAATACACAACATTCATTTATCCATGATTTTAATCATTTTGTCATTATACTTGTGGAAATATAAAATTAGTTTGCACCATCTTATCTTCTTTATTTAGATTTATAATATCTATCAGTTTTGCATTTTCTAACTCCTTAGTTATTTTTATTGCATCAATAATTTCGTGATGAAACACATAAATGGAATTTTGAAAATAATTTTATAGCCTTTTTGTGGTACTATCATTTTATCTAAGTTTCTATTCCAAAGATTTAATCTTACAATGTTTTTCTTCATAAGACACTAATGCCTGTTTCCTAGTCTATTCTAATTGTTTAACCCTAAATTGAAATGTAGTAATATGGCTTAAAATATAGAAATAGTTCAAGAACAATGGTGATAGATTAATATATAACATGATAATTAATTGGAAACTAGGATAAATTTATATAAAAAATTAAATTATTGAGATATGCTAAATATAGAAAGTACCAAATTTGAAATATGTTTCATTAATTGAAATACCAAAGAGAAATGATACTTAGTTTTGTTTACTATGTGAAATTAGATTTAGACTAGAATTAAGTGGAAATTATTTAGGATAAATATTTTGGTTTAGTCATCAGATTCTATAAATTTTAATTTTCTATCCTTGGACAATACTTTCATATATGGACACTACCATTGATGCTAGTGTCTAATTGTGATGCTGACATCGAGTATAGAAAAATGACTAGATGTCAATGCCACTAAATTTATTTTTCTTAATTTTTTGTCACCTATTTTATAATTTATTAATATATATGATATAGGTTGTCATTCTATGTTAATTTATCAAACTCTATATCTTCATCCTTATACACCGTTACAATAAGTTTGTAAAAGATGAGTTAGTGGGCTCACAATGTCAAGATAGCCTGAATGACCCCTCTTTTACTAAATACTAATTATATAACCAATACTAGTTCTCCCCTTTGTATGGTAATGTGTGTGCACAATGGTGAAATATTCTATATGAATATGCATATAATAATATAGATTTTAACTTGACAAATATCAATCATGGGATTCTCTTTGAATGCTTCAAACCTTTTGTATGACTTATCATATGGATAATAAATAAATGTTGATGAATAGGGAATAAGAAATCAATCGTGAGATTGATTGAATGAGCCTTGGTATATGTTTAGTTGGTATTTTATAGATGATCAATTACAAGGCTTAGAATTGTATTTATACGACATATTTTGAAAATATTTCATGGTAGAGTTAATAAAGAGAACTATGCCAACTCAAAAGTTTTAAAACATTTATAATTTGGATGAATTAAGGAAACTAAACATTTGATAGGGAGCTATAAACTACCATTGGTGGTAGTATCCATCTATGGTTGGTAGTGTCCATAAGGTTAGAAAATGGGTATGGATCAGTAACTAATAGTGACAAATGTTTATCAGGTTTTAAGCTTTCTATGCAGTGTAAGAGACTTGGTTAATCTAAATGATATGTATCAAACTAAGATATAAGCATTTAGGCATAGTGATCTGTTGAATGTGAGACTTTAGCATCATGTAAGTCTAGCAATTAAGGGTATATCCTTGATTCATATTTTTTAAATGTACAAGATTGAGACTTTATAAATATTTAGTTTTAGTATATGCACTAATTTTTCACTCAAAATTTTAATTTGTTTCTCATATACAAGAGATTTTAATTTTTATTCCCTAAGTTATTGGTACAATGAGAGGAAAATATTATCCCACCCTTTGAGGATTTGTTTTTAGGATTTTATTTCTTATTGTTTTGTTTATAGAGTAAATCAATTTAGATAAGGCTAGTACCTTAAGGGTTTGTGCCTATTCTTCAACATGACTATTAGTTTACCCTTCCTCTTCTATCTCCATGGGTGATTTTACTTTATAAATTATTCCACCTTGTTTTGGATGAGGGATTTTAGGTGGTCAACCTCCTCATTTTCTTATTCTTCATGGGAATTTATGGGTGGAATCTCCATCAAGGTATCACTAATTTGTTGTTTGGTGTGAATAATCTTAGCTACCATGTATTTTTCCTCAGATTACTTGACATGTGATGAGAGGATACCATGTATTATTCTTTTATTTATTTTCAAGAGAGGGGTTTATACCTTTTCTATATGTTTTTTTTTAATTTTCAATTATTCAAAAATAGAATCAAGGATACTTTGGGCTTATGACTCTAGCTTTGGACTAAAAATTTGGGCTAGGTTTTATTCTAGGTCTACAAAGATCTAGGTTTATTTTTATTTATAATATCTTTCTAACCCTTATTCCAAATACCTAGACTTGTGAAATAGGTGAAGGTTTTTAGGAACACCCCTTACTATGCCTATTTACAAAAAAACTATCACTTTCCTTTCCCATTCATATTTTCAAATAAATGATGATTGAAAATCAATTGAACTAAGACATGATGCTTGATATGCCCTAATAGTTGTTTAAATTTATTGACCATATTTTATAGGGAATAATGTAGGAAATTGGGAAAATTAAACTTTTATTCATTATGTTCTACCCCATATGATTCATGATTTGCATTTTAGGCCATAAAATAATTGCATGCTGACAATCACATGTAAAATATTCCATTATCCATATAGATACTGACTACCATTCATCTAGAAGATAATATTTTACCATCCCTTTGATTTTATCCTTTTTCTCATAAAGCACCTCAGGGGTTATTTCCGTTTAATTCCAAAAATATGTTAATTAATACATTATAAGGGGATTTAGTGTCATAAAATTCTTATCCCTCATTTGGGATACCAATTTTTTTTTACTTTCAACAATGGGACTTATCTAAATATTCACACCCCAAACCATTGGGCATTATTCATTTATATTTCGTGTGAATTATTAAATAATTACTACTTTAAATACTTCTAATTTCTTAAGAAGCTCAAACCATCCTAAGTGGGGGTGCCAATGAAATTATATATTATGGGGGTGACCATATTTATCTAAACTCAACTATATACTTTGGGAAGTAGATAGTATGGTGCCCCTCTATATCTATTTAAAGTCAAAAAAATCTATTTTGAGCTAAGTGTGGTCTATATAGTCCATTTTTTATTATTTGAGAAATAACTACATTTTTCTCTAGCATATAAATAGAACTTGGTTCCGATTTCTTCTTGATTCACATTATGATTTTAAGTATTCCAACAATATAACCACATCAATGCTCTCTATCTTTAAAAATAGAGCATAATCTTAGGATATATTTCAATTTTTAATGAGTGAAGCAATAATCAGTGGACTATGCAAATGAGTGAATTTACAATTTAAGTTTTATTGAGATTAATTGAGACTTGAGATAGTTATGTACTTCACCACACCTCACTATCATTATATATGTTTTAATGATGTTTACTCATTATATCATGTACTTGTGTCTAGATATAATAATTTGTTTTAAATATAACAATATATTTATATTGATTATGCATTATAATAATTTTATCCACTCACTATATTTATATATTATAATATATAAATATAATTTCAAGTACTCATGTCTAGATATAATAATATGTTTTAAATGTAATTTTCACACACACACACACACACATCTAATTATTATAATATATATTTTGTGATATGTTTCATATATGTAATATGTTTTAATGTCATGTACTAGCTTTCATAAGTGTTTAGTTATTTTATGGAACCCATTCTAATATCTTCAATTTCTTAGGAATTTTTTTTATGAGTTACTAGACACATGCACCATCAATGTGAGTATATAAATTTTGTATGCCAATTTATATTATTATATAATTTAGTCAATTTATTTTCAAGTTGAGAAGATAAAGGAATCAAATAATCATGTTGATATGTAATTGGGTGGAGATAATAAAAGATGTTTTTCAATTATAATACTTGATGTAACCAACATGCTCCATTTTAAAAATTTCTAATAGGGATCCATTTATGCTTAAAAATACTATGTTTAGTCCCTATTAAGACATAAATTAATCCTAAAATTATTTCATATAAAATCCTAAGTTCCACTATTGACTTTCTAACTCATTAATTTTGGCTTTAAATAAAGACATTAATTCATTTTTTACTTTAATATTAACTTATTCAACTAATTAAGCTAATTTTCCCTTGCCAAGTTTATTAGTTTTGCACTTTACAGGTCAACGTATTATTAACAAGTGTTATTCCTTCATTGAATTTTCATATACTATCAATTTATATTTAAACTATAGTGTTATAAGTGTCTCAATTGAACAAGATCATTCTATGCATTGTATCCTCATTATATCTAAAGGAGAGTTTAATGTTATAAACCTCATAGATCCACAACCAACTAACTACACAAGATTAGGCCAAGAATCACTAATTTAATTCATCATAAGTATCTAATATAAATATCAAGCTATGAAAACCAATACTATTTAATTGCATGATACTTATCCATGTTTCTTAATTTATCCACATCATGCCCCTATTTTATAACCTTGAGTCATGAAAATAAGAAACTACCCTCGAAAGAGAGATATAATAATTTATGTATAGGTCTATGTTTCTCATTCTTACATAGATGAAGACAATTTTTATCTTGATGAAAATGATTACAGAGATGACATGTTATTTATCAAATTAGTGAAACTCCACAAATAGGTATACAGACTAGAGTTATTTCCTTATGATGGCCTAATATATAATTTATTTACATGTACTTACATAGAATATTATTTTCATAAAAAAATAACACATAGCTTGAAAAATACATAGTTAGCTTACTTTTAATAAATCATATAAACTAATATAACTTGACATTCATATAATAAAAAAACATTTAGTTCCTGGTTCAAATATAATAGTGTTAGAATTAGTCTATTAAGATGGATACAAAATCCTAACGAGTTTTCCATGAATTAAAAATTCCCCATTTCCCTATTCAGACATGGTGTTAGAATCGTTATGAAACTATTGAAAAGGTTACATGGACCCTTTATATCACTCATGTATATGAGGTTTGTGTCTATTTTATATTTATATTTTTATAAGTTAAGGCATTAACCCATTGGGATAAATCATAGGCTTTAATTTTTTATCCTAGAAAAACCATATGCATGACCAAGTAGATGGAAATTTGTACATTATTTCCTATTTTGTGGGTTTTATCTATGGGAATACTACCCTAGGTAACATTTATCCTTAGAATCCAAAGGGGATAAAATGGTTTTATGATAATTTTATTCACCTTCATATCCAAAGATATAGATACTATATAGAAAAAAAGTAGACACATTAATGGCCAACTAATGCCTAGATTATGTGATTAGATAAATATATCAATCAAGTCATTAATTTACTATTGGTTTTATCCAAACCATATAGTAATTAGATTTGATTTTATACTGATATCTCCACCCATACATGTCCCTGATAAGTATCTAAGTAGGAGATAGGTTACTAGTTATCTAATAGTGTAGATGATAATTTGAAAAGGCCCATGTTGGCCAAATATAATAAGACACCTTTTAATGCTAGAACAAAAAAATTTCAAAATTGGGATCAATTAGAAGATACATATAATCATATAGATTATTCAAAATTTAGATTCTTTGAATTTATATTTTGGGATCCCATGATAAGTAACAAATAAACAAGTTCCATTAAAAATTCAATCAAGACTATGGGAATCACTAATATGAACTTGACTTGATCTTTCTAAACCAAAAGAATGAGTCTGATATTTATATAATATAAAAAAAAGTTTAAATATATATTAAGATCACTCATATGATCTAATATGATCCCTCCATAACTAGGGAGGATGTATTTTAATGAATCATGAGGAAAGAACCTATGGACAACATGAACCACCTCAATTGGAGGAAGAAACTAAGGAAGAAATTGATGGGTTTTTAAAATAAAGAGATTTGAATAAATCTCAGATCTTAAGGAGGCAAGGTAACTAGTTATAGATACAATGACAAACCTAATACCAAAGGTCATATTTACATTCACACTGACATTATCTCCACCACCTAAGGCTCCAATGGTTAGTTTTTCCCCTTATCATCCTCTATTACACATGACAAATACTCCATATATAGTGAGCTATGCAATAAGGTATTATCATATCTAGTTAAAAACTCCTATTATCAAATAATAAAAATAGATATGATCCTCATACTCATGCATCTAATTATGTATTCCCTACTCCAAAATAGAAGATGAGTATAGGGAAGGATATTTATTAGAGTAACTTCTAGATGATCCAATAGAATAAATATATTTAGATTATATCAAAGAAGAATATTTAGAAGAATAATATACATTAGATATTCCATATGAGGTGACTCTACATGGAAATTATGAGACCTCAATTCCCAATCCTCCTCATATTTAAGGTATAAAACAAGTGAAATTTAAGAAATAAGGTTAAGATCCTTATATGGATAAGGGTAAAAACTACATATGTAAAATAAATTACACCTTAGTGATCACACAAGTTTCTTCAATTGTTCCACCTTTAATAACTCAAGCTTATACATAAGACTCAATATAGGCTAACACATCCCATTTTCCATCTATTAAACCAATTCCTATAGTTATCCTTCCAATTAACATGAATTATATGGATTTAAATAGTATGAAAAATAATATATTTTTTGGATTATTTGGCTAATATTTATCTTATGAGTATTCTCATGACTATTATTTATACATCAGTTAACCAATTCTTGAAATGTCTAACCCAAGCTTCCATTACACATCCTATTCTTTCCTTACTTGATTTGGACACCACATCCACTAGATTACATTTTGAGGAACTAATATTTGAATAAATTTCTGGTATGCATCCCCTAAATGACCATATATTTACCTAATTAGGGGTCTCCATTACACAGGGTCTCCAAAAATATTCAATAGTCATCTCGGTCTAGGAGTCGCTTCATCTTACCAAGTATGTTGTTAGGATGCCTTTTTATATGAATATATTCAAAAATAATTTGTTCATCATAACTCTACCTTCACCATCCACACCTCCATTTTACACACTTCCACCACAATAATCCTCATCCCTTTGTACCCATAACTCTTCTAAATACTTGCTAGTGACTCCTTCATAGATAAATAAAATGTAAGCAAAGAACCCAACTAGAAAATATTTGATTATCACCAAGGATTATATATTGACCATAATGTTTTATGAGACCTAAAATAAACTCAAAAATGAGAAGATAATAATAGTCATAATTGGATGGAAGATCACTGAGTTTGTAAGAGAAGAGGCACTCTTCTCACTAACAAAGAAACTAAAATGTATACCTAGAGAAGAGGAGTTCAAAATAAAAAATTTATTGGGGTGAAATATACTAACATAAGATTGTAATCATAATCTGTAATAGAACCTCAAAAGATATAGTAGATAATTTGTACATCTTAGCCAAAGCCTTTATAATTTAATCCAATTTATTTAACATTTAAGGGCAAAGTCACATCCATAATGGGGAAATGTTGTGAAATTTTATGAGTCTATGAATATATTATATGTAAAAATTCACTTCATCGAAAAGGCATAAGGAAAAAATCATATTATCATCTCAATTTATTGAATATTTAAGACATTACTTTGGAAAAATACTATGTGACAAACAAAAAAGTCTCATCTAATTGAAGTGGCATAAAAAAAATATGATTTAAAAAAATATGAATGGTCCAAGAGTATAAATCCATATAAATACTAAAATACATGTGAATCAATGGTATATTAACACCACTTAAGTTGGTTGTTACCATAAAATTTTCTAGTAGTTTTCTTCAAATTGTTGCCAATAGTTTCAAGGTAAAAGTTGAAAGCATATTATTTAGAGGTAATGACCAAGAGATTAAATTGATTATTTTTTCCAAAGACAAAGTGTCATAGTTAGAGGACTTGAATACTATTTTTTTGATTCAATGGTCTTACATAAGAAGCTAATGAATAAGATACTTGTTCTATTCAAGCTTCTTATTATCAATTATGAATCCATAGAGATATACATCAAAACATGCATAATTGAATGTGAAAATACAAATGAGAAATAATAGTTGGTCATTTAGGTTGGAAAGTCACCTTTATGAGCTCAAGTTTCAAAAATTATGTCTTACATCCCATGTATATGATAGTCTATACTCTAATAGGATCTATATTTATGACACTATCTTCTATCACAAGTCCCTCATAAGCTTAGCCAAAACCAACTATAGTCACAAATGTAGTATTATCTTCAAGTTATTCATTCACTATACTTATTCACAAATTATCTATTATAGGTTCCATGTTATCATCCACTACTCTAGGTATTTCTATTTGACCAGTCCTATCTATAGTCTAGAGTATTTCAAGTGCAATCTTAACTAAAAATTCTACCCAAACCTAACAAAGTGACCATTGTAGTTCATTTAGACATAATTATTTATATACTTATATATAAGAGTTTTAAATTTAAATTAAGATTCTTATTCATAGACCATATAAAACATGTAGAGTTTGCATCTTAAATTAATAGTCAATATTAATTTAGAATTTGTAAATTTGGAGTAGATTTGAGGATGAGGTGACCAAATCCAAATTTATCTATGTATATACATATAACTTATCTATTATAAAGTGATTATATTTTGGGAATTAATGGAATGAAATAAGTTTTTCTACAATTGCTTTGTTAGTTGGTGTTAATGTCTTGTCTCTTCCAACTTTATATGTTCCATTAAAGAATTTACATTATATTAATAATGTAGTAGGATAAGTGTATGATATTTTCAGTTATAATATATATTATTCCTTTAGTGTTATCAATTGTTTGGTTATATATCATACTTACTATTTTTTAGGGGCATTGGATATGCATAATAATTTAGAACTAACAACATCTTCGATTACAACCAGTGGGTCTTATTATATTTAGTTCCTTAGACTCTTTACTATGTTTTATTATGTTTTTTAATTTTATGTAATGCATAAAATTCATTGGTTTATTACATGTTCTTAGCTTGGTATAGTAAGTTAGCTCAGAAGAGTTTAATCTCGAGTTAAATTATAGGACCACTTATTTTATACCTTACTCTTCCTTCCTTTTAACCACTTTTGGGTTATATTCACCTTAGTTTATATCCACCCAAAAAAATAATTCAATTATTTATTTATGTATATACACCCATCATATTTTAACCATCCATAGTAAATAACAACACCACTCATTTCTATTTCACCATATGGCGATTTATAAAACCAAGACAAGTAACTTATGCCTTAGAGTTAATATTTACCAATACTAAAATGTTAGGAAATTACCATAACAATATTAAATATGCATAATAATCAATCAACTAGCTTTATCTATCACTAGGAGAGACACAATATCCAAATTTTTAAATATTTACTCAAGTTGTGTACATTATATTAATCAATAAGATTAACAAGGTCTAATTATTATTTTGGTTTGATATGAATATCACCTTTAAAAGTTCATACAAGACCCATATCATATATATTTATCCCTTAGATAGTTTTATCTCAACCAAATTCACTAATGGGAATTGCCCTTAGTGTTTCACTATGGTCTAGTTAGTTCATTCTACTATTGCCATAGATTGTGCCATCCATGACTTACATAGGAATCCTGAAAAATACCTTACTTCACTATCTTCTTCTTGAATAATAAGAATAGATGAACATATGAAATAATTTAATACTTATTTAGGATTGGTAAATTTGATTTACGAATATGTTTCATGCATACTATTCTTTTTAACCCTGAAATATGTCTCATATCATTGGTTGTCTAATCTTATAGAGAATTCAATTACCTCATGGAATAAATGTTGTAAAACATTTATATCACAATTTGGGTAGGTTTTTATCCCTACTATGGTATGAAAACATTTTTATATTATGAAAAGAGAAAATAATGAGAAAATTAGAGAATTCAATTCAATATTACAAAAGATATATAGCTTTTTGGATTTCATGTATAAACCAAATTCTGCACTAACCTTTGAAATGTAGAATTTTTTTATGGATTCTATGATTATAATATTCTTACGTAAAGCTTAGAACATCAATAACCTAAAAATGAATATGTTTATCCAATAATTTATGATCATTAATTAAATCCCTAAATAAAATCTTTGGCCATACCAACCATCAATTAAAATTTCCCATTATTAAAACCTATTACAAATGCCAATCAAAATGTCATGGCCAACAATCAAAACTAGATCTTCACTCAGTTTCACTTAGCTAATGTTGCACCAAACCAAAATCTAAATTTTCTAAATAATTATACATCTATTCTTAATAATTAAAATCATAATAAAGCCTTAATTGAAGTTAATACTTTTTCCACCCAAGGTATAACTTTTGATTCTACCAAAACTTAACTAGATGTCATCCAATAAATGGTGAAGAAACTTAAAAATGACTTGCATTGTATGAAAACATGATTAGGGAATGAATTGAAATAAATAACCAATATTAATTTCACTTTATCAAGGTATAAAAAATCATTTAATATGTCAAATAATAACCCCAATCCATTATCCAATAATCTCCTAGAGATAAAGATATGTGAAGTAGCCTTGCCCAACTAGTGCATAGTCTATAGCATTGTAGAATATGGAAAATGAGACTTTATGTAACTATGTATTGTCTATGAAATATTCCAAAAGTATATGGAGGTTTATTATCAGATTGTTCCTATTTTTCACATCAACCATACCTATTACTTCTAGTACAATAATGACATTTAGTAAATATGACTTCCCATTCACCACTATAGATGAGAATAATCTAGAAGATAACATAGATGAGATTCATGTATTTCAAAAATTATAAATAAATAATTACAACATGATGAACTATAATAAGAAACCTATCATGGTTATACACTCCAAAAATACAACACAATCATTTCTCTTGATCCAAAGGCAAATATAAATCCACCTCCTCCTGAAGGGAAATAATAGCAATAATAGGATCATGCACATATTAAGAGTGAATATAACATAGTAAAGGACATGCTCAAAATAAATAGAAACATTACACTTCATTATTTGGCTCAAATTATAGATCAAAGGGAACTCTTGTTAAAATCCTTAAATAGAAAACCATTTTCTAAAAAATCCAAGGATGCACATGTCAATATGGTCATTTATAAATACAAACCAAATTTCCCACCTTATCTATTTATTGTAAAAAGATGTAGGAAGAATTTATATACTTTCATAGTTTAATCATGTGTTTTAGCTAATGTGATACCCATTGGGATATGTAAGAGACTAAGTCTAACCATAATTAATTCCAAAAAGTGGTCTTATGATTAGTCAAACCTTTAGTCCCAATTTTTGGAGAGTTGTTAAATGTCCACATACTTTTGTATTTTCAGCCACATGTCCAACAACATATTTAAATTATTTTATTTGACATTCTTGAGGATTATGGTCTACTCCTTAGTCATAATTGGTCAAAAAACATTGAATGGATATAAGGAAATAGACTTTTCACATATGGGGTTACCTTAGAAAGGAGTAAGCAATCATATTCTAGTTGATATAGAATCGAAGATGAAATATGCAATCACATAATATAACAAAAATGAGAGAGTGGATTTTTATTCATCAAACATAAGAGTTTATACATTCAAAATGAATCATGAAAATAATAAATAATAATTTTAAGGTATTTCATAGTCTTGGGCATTATATTTGTATGGTAATCAATTCAAATAGGGCTCAATTGTAGGAATAACTCTTATTGACCCAAATGGGAAGAAATACCTTGATACTTTTAGGATACATTTTCCATACACTAAAAATTATGTATAATATAAATACTTGATCGTAGGGATAAAATTTGGACTAAACCATAATCTCAAAAAACTATTAATGTTTAGATATTCAAAGCTATTTGTTTACTAAGTTAAGATTAGATACCAATGTAGATATCACATTTAAAAAATTATATGTATATATCTTTGGATTTCATCAAATAATTTAAAGATTTTAAAATCAAATAAATCCTGAGAGAATAAAAATAGAAAATAGATTATTTAGTTTGCTCTCTAGTAAATCTATCCCTGATTCATGAGATCAAAATTTATAACTTATCTATAGAGTTTGTACAATGTCCTTTAGTCCCTATAAATGTTTAAAAATTTCATGTATTTTATGATGGACAACAAATGATAAAGTTCATGGAAAATTTTAGCACTTTTGAGTCTCATATTCTTAATGAAAGTGATTTTGATACAATGAATAAAGAAGAATGTGAAGATGATGGAATATTTAAATTAAAATATATTATAATATCTAAAGGAATAGTGTCATGTAATGTGTAATTTACATGGATCACCAAGATTAAAAACAAAATATATCTCATATAATATAATTTTAATTTTTCCAAGGTGAATTTTGGAAAAAATGAGCATACATAACATGTCAACATTAGATTGATATATTATGAACAAGAAAAACATAGGATACAATATTTATTGACTGAATATGAGGATGTGATTTATTAGACTTATTACAATTTAAATATTTTTATCCTAGGGTAAACAAACATACCATAACACTTATATAATAATAAAAACTTTTCAAGTAGAGATAAATAATAGTTAATCTGATTTTGTAACCTCTCATTCAGAAAGAAGTTTAGAAACTGTTAGATGCAAAAATTATATTTATAATTTGAAATTCTACCTAGGTTTATAAATTAGTTCTTATTTATAATAAAAATTGTGAAATTAGACTATGTGTGGATTTTAAAAATCTTATCCAAGCTTCTAAAAATGATAAATATACCTTTCCTTCCCAAGATGAAGTAATTTAGATAGTAAGTGAATCTGAAATGATATCATTTTTAGATCAATTTTTTTGGCTACAATAAATTTTTAGTATAAAATTATGGTCAAATGAAAACTACTTTCACTACTATATGCGAAACTTTTTCATACAAGAGAATTCTTTTTGAACTAGTAAATGCAAGTGTTAATTTTTGACATGCCATAGATTTTGATTTTCAAGGACCCATTGGTAAATGAATCATTATTTACATTAACAATCTAACTATATTTTTTGAGGATAAAATATATCATGTGGCCCACTTACAAATATTATTTGATAGATGTAGGATATATGAAATCTCACTGAACCTAAATAATAATATTTTTGGACTTACAAAAGGCAAGCTATTGGACATTTTTATCAACCAAGGTGTTATTTACCTTTAAAGAGTTAAATATATTTAAATAATACCATATGCTAATGAAAAAATTGAACTCATATATTTATTTGGTAATATTTTCTTTTTCAAAATGTCATTTTAGGATTCATAGAGAATGTGAAAGCATTGAATGTTATGATAAAATAGGATGCAAAGGTGGAATGGATAATAAATATAAATAAATATTCTTAGGATGTCAAAAATACCATTTCTCAACCCCAAGTCATAATTATTCCATATTTTACAGATTATTTTTTACTATACTCATTTGAATCAAAACACAATATAGCAGTAGTGCTTAATCATAAAGTTATAGGTAGTGAACATCATATTGCATTCATGAGAACCCAAATGAAATAATCATAATTAAAATACTCTATGAATGATAATAAAATTTATTTCTTGACCAAATTTATGAATAAATTTAGTCATTGTCTTTTGCATAATAAGATATATGCCATTATCCCAAACCAAACTATTATCTTACACTTAGAATAAATGAAAAGGTGAATGAATAGGAAAATGGATGGTCAAATTTTATGAGTTTGACTTGGAGATTATAATAGTAAAATGATATGAGATCAAGGAGTTATTTAGTTGATGGTATATATTTATCCACATATCTTCACTAAATAAGTCAACTAGTTTCAGAGAATTAGTGGTGACTGGTATACCCAGATTATTCACTACCTACTCATAAGCACATATCCCCTTGAATTGGATAGGGAATAAATAAGAACACTTGGGATAAAATAAGCACACTATTATATGAAAATGGGTTTTTATATTCAAAAACTAAGAAAACATCAATGTAAGATGTGTTTCCAAAGAATAATTTGTATACATCTTTGACAATTTTCAACCAAAAATAAAAAGTGGAAATCCCTTAATCAATAATATAGTCCATAAAATCATAAGGATGGGATACTATTGGCCTACTATTTTTAAGGATGCATGTGTTCATGTCAAAAATTGTCACCAATGTCAACTATTTAGGAAAATAGAAATATATGCATCCATGCTTATATAACCTATGGTTGAAGGATGACATTTTTCACAATGGGTTTTGGATTTTTTAGCGATCATTAATACCAAATTCATCAACTTGACATGATATTTTGCTCATATATACATAATATTGTATTATATGGAATGAAGTTATTTATTCAAATAATTATAGAGCATAATATGTAATCAAATTACTAAAAGAAAATAATTTGACCATGTTTGGAACACTAGTTTCCTTAGTATGTGATAATAGTCCAAATTATATATATATATATATATATATATATATATATATATATATATATATATACATATATATACATATATATATATACATACATACATACATACATATATATATATATATATATATATATATATATATATATATATATATACATACATACATACATACATACATATATATATATACATACATTTATATATATACATATATGTATACATATATATATATACACATATATATATATATATACATATATATATATTTGTATATATATATATATATATATATATATATATATATATATATATAAAAATTAATTAAGTGGTTCTATAAAAATTATATTACTCTTAAGTTTTCTTCAAATTGTCATCCATAATGGAATGCATTTTTTAGATATACAAACAAGAATTTGACTTATGTCATAAATAAATTAACAGAAAGAAAACTAAAAGAGTGGTATATATTGTTTAAATATGCATTATGGGTAGATAGGAATAGACATAAGTAGGGCCTAAAGGCTCCACCTTTTCTATTTGAGTACGTACAACAACCTATCTTCCACATTACTCTCAAATTACCATCATATAGGTTCATGAAAGAATATATGGGAGAAGATGAAATAATTTATTCTTGGTTGATAAACATTATTCACATGGAAAATACATGAATAAAAGTTTGAAAAAAATTCAACAAGCATTAGGACATTATACAGAGGTGGTTTGACAAAATATCCAAAATCAAAATTTCTATCATTTTTTATTTTTTTCTCCAATGGCATAGAACACATGAAAATAAAGGACAACATGAGAAGTTCAATCCATTATGGATTGGACCATATTATATTTCAAAGATTTTTGATAACAATATTTTTTTTTGGAAGACCTACTTTCCATTTAGTGGATATTTTTTGAAAAATACATGCATATATGCTTCTATAACCTATGATTTAAGGACACCATTTTTTATAATGTTTTCTGAATTTTTTAGGGGTCATTAATCCTAAATCAATCAACATGACATGATTTTTTAATAATATCTACATACTATTGTATGAGATGAAATGAAGTTGTTTCTACAAATAATTATAGAACACAAGATGTAATCAAATTCCTCAAAAATAAAAACTTGACCATGTTTGGAACACCAATTTCCTTAGTGTGATAACAATCCAAATTATATATATATATATATATATATATATATATAATTAACTAAGTGGGCTTATATAATTAGACTACTATTAAGTTTTCATCAAATCAATATCCACAAGGGAATGCATTTATTAAATATACAAATAAGAATTTGATTAATGCCATAAATAAATCAATGAAAAGTAGACTAAAAGAGTGGCATCTATTGTTGAAGTATGCATTATGGGAAAATAGGACTAGACATAAGTAGGGTCTAAATGCTCCACCTTTTATATTTGTGTATGGATAACAAACTATATTCCACATCAATATAAAATTACCAATTTATAAGTTCATGCAATAATATATGTGAGAAGATGAAATAATTTATTGTAGGTTGCTAAACATTGTTCATATGGAAGATGCATGAATAAAAGTTTTACAAAAATTCAACAAGAATTAGGACATTGTACATAGGTGGTTTGAAAAAAGATAAAAAAAATTAAAATTTTGATGATTTTAGATTTAGTTCATCTGTGGAACAAAAAACATAAAAAAAGGGAAACATGAGAGTTTCATTCCATTATAGATTGGACCATATCAGATTTAAAAGATTTTGGATAACAATATTTTTTATTTGAAATACCTACATTGCAGTTAATGGATATGTTTTGAAACATTATTTAGATCTATTATAACTAGGAATGTCTTAGAATGACTACAATTTTTAGTTTAGTAATCAGAGTAGATTAGATTTATATCTTTCCTACATTATATTTCCTACTTTCATAGATTAGATTTCTTGATTTCTTAAACTAGATTTCCTTCTTACATAGATTATATTTCCTAATTTCCTAGATATTTGTTTAGTTATTTGTGGGATTTAATAAGGTCATTATGACCTTTATGCAATGAAATAGGATTGACCTCAAATTGATCTTATCTAAGATATCCATAATCAAAGAAGATATTTGATAATTAATGGATCAAGATATGACCAAATGATTTGATAAACCTATCAAGAGGATAATTTATTTCACAACATCAATAGAGAGGGTTCTGAAGCCTCTAGGAAATAAATATGATGAAATAAATATAAGTCTTCTATTATTGTAACTAATATAGTCTAATATTTACAAGATAACAATGCAAAAAATTTGGATGATTAAAAACAAAATGAAAAACGTACGGGATCATGGTATGTAAATGATGACTATGTAACCTAAGGATGGAAATGTCAAGTTTGAAAACACCAATATCCACACTATGTATAAGTGTAGAGGAGATTTAAACAAGTATTTATACATTCATTCAATATAGTAATTATGGTAAATTATATTTATCAAATTAAAATATATAGGGTTTGAATATACTAACATTGAATGAGGCCCATTGAACCTCAATCTCTCCTTGATCTGATTTTCATTTGAAAGAGATTATTATGGTTTAAACAATCACAAAGTGTGAATCAATATATAAGATAAAATTGTATCTTCTTATTACATCCAAGACTCCAAAAGATAGGCATTTTCTTTCCAAGACAAGATCTAACCAATGGATTCTCCAAAATCAGACCTAAACATAATTGTGAGAAATGACAACATGAAAATGAATCCTATTATCTTTGGATTGAAATGGGAAGGTATGTTTATAGTGGTTAGTTATCTTAATCCTTCCCAAAGTTTTAGCTAACACCATCAACTAGACTTGATGTAATTTAAAATTTGATGTTCTAACCTTGAACTAGGTTGGCTAGGGTTGATATAGTTGTGAAGTATCTATCATAACTTTCTAAATACATTGAGCTAAGTAGAATTAGTTTGAAAATTAGTGGGAATAAATGACTAATACATTATCTTGATAAATATATACTTATAAAATATGGGTCTTTGTATTGTTAGGCATTATAATATGGAATATTTCTTAGGGTATCAATTATGAGGGAAACATAGTGTATACATATATCATGGATATTAAAAAATTATCTTGAAGAGACATTATTATATCCATCCCTTTCCTGGTTCACCCTTTAAGGCATGAACATAGAGAGATTGAAAACAAATAGGTCATTATAATATATAAGGTATTAGTAAAATATAAAGCTATAAAATATTATGTCTATACACATGCCCTCCTTTAAACTCATTGAGTGTCATCAGAGTGTTACATGGGATGTTGATTCGATAAATAAAAATGTAAGATACTAATAGAGCTAACTAAAAATGAAATATTGAAATAAATTTTGGAAATTAAATAACTAAAACTACCATATATATAATTTAAACTACCTTTATTTTTAATGGTCCCATGTTGTATTTATAATCTTGATCATGGGGGTTATATTAATTGTATTGTAAAAATGCTAGGGACACAAGGCTAGAGAGAAAATAAGAAATCATGGGAAATCAAAGTAAATGAAGGTTTCATGATAAATTTAAGTAATTATAAAATTGTTAAAATATGATTACAAAGTCTATATTATGAGAAAAATACCAAGAAAAATGATAGAAAAGAGATAAAATTGAGTAACTAAAAATCCAAACATACTAATGGCCAAAAGACCCAAAAATGTATCCAATGTAAGAAAAATAAAAACTTTGATTAAATGTAAGGATTTATGGAATAAAATAATATAATCAACATAAATGGAAGATAATTGGTAATTCATACTCGATAATTGATGTAAGAAAGGGAATAATGAAATGTAAACAACATCGGTGAAAGATAAGTAACAATCCATACCCAATGAAAGATGGAAAAATGTTGAAAATTGGAAAAACAGGTCCAAATGGGCCCACAAAAAGGTTAATATAAAACTTTGTGTCCCAAAAATAGATAATATAAATCTAAGAAATATGAGGCAATAAACAAATCAAAGATGCATCTTCTATTATGATGATAGATAAACTATAATTGTCATTCTTAACATGTCAAAGAGAGATGTAGAAAAGGAAGCATATAAGCTTGGAAAAAAATAGAAATATACTTTCATATCATGGGGGTACTAAATTAGGTGGTGGGGGAGAGAGGACGGTGCCAAGGTGAAAACATAATATTTACCAGAATCAAGACACTCATATCAATTTGGTGAGAATAAGAGACATTTGACATCAATGAACATTAAAGATATTGAACAAACCACATAAATTTTTACTAACTAGTGAAGTATAGATATCATCCCATAAAGTATGGTATGCATGAATAATTAAAATGGACATACATTCATAGAATGTGTTCCCATTCCCCAGGACCCTTTATAGAGATTTTAGTCTAATGTGAAGATTGGTTACTTATGTTAGAAAATAGGTAGCATGATTAATATATATGTTAATGATATTTTATATCCCACTTAAATAGCTTACCATACCCAATAGACCTTAGCTATATTATGAGGCTAATTATGGTGTTTGAGCATCTAATATGATAGGAGATGTGAAAAATAAAAATATTATCTTTTGGAATTATCTTACTTTTAAGATTATATTTGCCTTTTAATTATTGCCTTTTTTGTATGCTATATATTTTTGTGTTCTTACTCCATAAATATTCATAAAACTAAGCATGGGTATAAAAAGTTACTATCAAAGGATAAATTAAACTTGGCAGATAGAGAAGAGAACCTAAAGACCATTATCTCTAAAACTTGTATAATTACATAATAAAAGAGAGTGGGATCTTGAAATTGACCTTTGTGTACCCAATGTGATGTGAATTAGGGGAGATGATGGAAATGAGCATAGATAAACTGGGTGGCCCCAAATCATAATAAAAATATTGTAATGAATATGGTAAAATGACAAGTAGGCATGAACCATCATCATGAGAAATGGTAAACATGAATGGAAACATGAGAATATTTTTACCAAAAAATAATAAGACTGACTCTAAGTGTATGAAGAACTCAAATTTCAACCATTGTCTTATCATTCAAGGAAGACACATAACTAAGGAATCAAATAAAAGTACTTAGTGAAGAGAATGAGCATTTTTTAAGAAGGCTATCTAAGGTATTACAATGAAACCCACAAACTAAAAAATTAAAAGGCATAAATTATTCAAACAAGGTACAAAATTTCATAATAAAGGAACTAGAGACTTGAAAACACTCTATGGTTGATGTAAAGCAAGAAAAAATTGCTTATAAGGAATACTCAAGTCATATATGTATTCTTATGCTGAAAACTCATAAACTAAAAAGCCAAGTGGTGTAAAAAAGATAAAAAGGCGAAAGGAATAAGATTTAAAAATAAGGCTAATGTGTAAAAAGAGAAACCTAGAGGTGTGTAAATAAGTGAATTTGATGCTATGTTGCATAATATAAAGACTAATAAATACTTAAAAGAAATAGTATCTCTAGATTATATATAAGACTTAGTAAATACATGAAAGTAAATCATAATAGGAGAGAAATATAAAAAGAGCATGTAATCAAGAAAAACATTTGTTTAAACACTAAGTATTGGTCAATTATTTGAAGATGTATCCATGATTAGTTTATAATATTTAGGTACTAAATATAAGGAATGTATTTATGATTTTAATGATGCTTAGATTTAGAAATAAGATCATCCACATAAGTTTCAAATATTTTATAAATGAGGTCATCAAAATATGGGTTGTTACATGTTGATAAGTAGCTTTATAAATTTTTAGGCCAAAGGGAATTTTAACATAATAATAAGTTCCCCATTATTTGATGATAGTAGTTTTGTGTTAATATTTTGGAGCAATATGAATCTAATTATATCTTAAAAACTATTAATGAGAGATACCATTTCATAGTCAACCATAAAATCAATAATTTTGTCGATTGATGGTAAATAAAATTTATCTTTGGAACATGCTAAGTTAGGATTACAAAAGTAAGTGTGTGTGTGTGTGTAAGTGTGTGTGTGTGTGTGTGTGTGTGTGTGTGAGAGAGAGAGAGAGAGAGAGAGAGAGAGAGAGAGAGAGAGAGAGAGAGAGAGAGAGAGAGAGAGAGAGAGAGAGAGAGAGAGTAGAGAGGAGAGAGAGAGAGAGAGAGAGAGAGAGAAAATTACCATAGTGACTTTCTTGGGAATATGAACAATGTTGGAAACCCATTCCACATAATCTACAAGTTTGATGAACTTAGCATCTATAATCTTGATGATTTGTGTAGTAGGATTTGGAGCACACTATGAATTAAACAAGCTAATTCAAAATCAAAAATAAAACTACCTATTAGTATGGATTCATGACACAAATCAGAATAATATAGACCTTGCCAAATTCCTTTCTTCATGTCACCTCCTTCTAAGATGTTCTAATGGATTTGTGATTGTATTGTAGACTCATATTATTGGAATAGTGATGGTAAGATAAATGGATTTTAATGATGTATTATGGATTGATTCAAGGACTAATTTGGCATGGTTTCCTCACAAGTTTTCTCCTTTTCTTCCATGAAGGAGGAGCCTTGGTTATATATATTTTTTCAGGGAACATTAAGGGTTGATATTTTGAAGTTGGATGAGGGGCTACAATGGTTATGGATTATTCAAGCAATATTAAATTCCTTAGAAGTCTCTAGTTTAGAGAATTCTAGAGTCTTAGAGGAACTTCTCTAATTCTAGAGGATTATTAATTATTTTAGGGGTAATAGAGGATTAGGTGGGGTTTAGATATGGATTAAGTAAGTTATTAGGGTCTAGGCATGTAGGAAAGGATAGGGTGTAGGTTATTAGGTGGGTAGGTGGGATTATGGGAATTTAAAATTCCCATATAATGGATAACTAGGATTAGATTAAGATAATATGGATTAGGATAGAATTAATGAAGGAGGTGGTATGAATCAGGTTAGTGTATTTAAGATAATATAATGGGATATTATATGAATGGCTAGGAAGGGGGATATATTAGAAAAATAAAATAAGCTAAGTAGAATTAGTGTCGACTAATAAGAATATTAGTCAACAATAATGAAGTGATATATTTTATTTGTATACATTTTACACCTATTTGAAATATAATTTTGAGTGGAGACAAGTAGAATGATTAATGGTATTTAAAATAAAAACCATGTCATAGATGAATGTTAGTAAATGATGTTAGGGAATATGATGCCCACTCGAGGGGACATGGAGGGAAGAATGAGATAGATGGCCTATAAAAAGAATAAATGATTGCTGGTATGAGATGGATAGATGAGGGGATTTGACTCTATACATGATATAGATGATTAATAATATGGTTTCAACATGAATAGTGAGTTATAAATTGATGATGCACCTAGTAAGGACACTTTCATAGGGAGTAGAGATGATGGGTGTCACTATCATTAACACATTCTAAGGGGAAATCAATCATAATAAGATGATGATATGATATAAGGCCACATTATTTATATTTATCCAAAGTAAGGATGCATATAAGGGAGAGATATATGCCAAGATAATATTTTGATAATATTAGTGAAGGGTGTATCTCAAAGCTAAATTGATAAATAATGATGATAGAGAAGAATTGATATGATTTAATGACCAAATGATTTTATTTATGATGAGGATAGAAAAGATAGTGATTAGGGATGATGAATAAAGAGGATATAGTGGTTGAGGTACCCTTGGGCAACAAAAAATGGCCATCTGTTACCTACGTAGTCCTAAAAAGACCTCAAGCCGATGTAGTTCTGGCTTGGGGATGATGATGATGATTAGTGATTAGAAAGTGATTATGATGAGGATGATTAAACTTGTTAGTGATTGAAGGATATGACTCAAAATATGAGATGAGTATAAAATATTTGGTGTTAATCAAATGGATTATGAGGATTAGGTTAGTGATGGAAATAAGGAATAAGGATGTTGAGATGATTAGATAAATTAGGGTGGGGTAGAAATGATAAATCCATAAAAAATGTCATAAGGCTCATCATAGCCCAAGTAATATATTAAATATGAAACTTGGAAATATGCCCCATGATATATATACATGATCAAGAGGGCATTGTCCCAAAGTGTATGGGCAAGTAGTGAACTTTGCATCCTCAAAGTCACTTTTGGTGTCCTCATAGCATCCCTATTATTTACCCAATAGAAAAAAAGACACAATGAAAAAAAACATAAGAAAATCAAGATATCTACATGATAAAATATAATGAAACAAGACAAATAGAATAAACAAGTAACACACACAAGTATCTACATTCAATATCATAATGTCATGTCTAATGATGGGATGAGTGATTAATCGATGGGTTGGATGATAATGATGTGATTGTGGACCTAGGATGGACTTGGATACGGTGATCATGATTAATATTAGGATAAGATGTTGTCCCTAATTTAGGATAGGAGGGTAGATGACATGATAAGATATTTGAATACCGACTTGGTCTTGAAATGGAATTGAAAAGTGGCCAAGGAAGGGGATTTTAAAAAGTGATGACTAAGGATTCTCAGTGGACAAGGCCTTGAGGAAATCCAATATATAAAGGAGAGTAATAAATGATGGGATCAAATACATTTCATACTAGAAAAGAGAGATTAAATGGGTGTTATATATGAAGAAGCAATGATAAGGAAAAGTGATGGGATCAAGTACCTTCCACACTTAAAAATATGTGATGTGATAGGTGCTAGGTGTGAATAGGTAATGATAAAGAAGTGATAGGTGACAAATTAAATTCTTTGACAAGGTTATGGATGTTGATAATACCTATCCAAAAGGATGATGAAGATATGGCAAGATGGGTGACCACTTTGACTTGATTTCAAGACCAAATAGTTAGTAGTTAAAGGGATGGTTAATATAACATCACTACTTATGGTGATAATATCACTACTGACCCATAAAATATTGTGACTACTAGTGAAATGCCATGAATGTAACTTGTACATACAATATTTTAAAATTTTCAAGACTTTATTGATCTAGTTGACCCTATAGGTTAGCAAAAACACATCTAAGAATAAAAATGGATTGATTGGAAGAAAGAGGTCCTAATGTGGTCACAAAAATGTGGTAGGATTTTGAGAACAATATGAATTTAAAAAAACTAATTCAAACTCAAAAATAAAAATACCTAATAAGAATGATTCATGAAACAAATCAGAATGATATAAACCTTACCAAATTCATTACTTGATATCACCTCCTTCTAGTATGTTCTAATTGATTTTTGATTGTATTGTAGACTCAAATATTTGGCATAGTGATGGCATGGTAAAAGGATTTTGATGATGGATGAAGGATTGATTCAAGGAATAATTTGGCATGGTTTCCTCACAAGTTATCTCCTTGGCTTCCATGAATTAGGAGCCTTGGTTATATATATTTTTGGAGGAAAGATCAAGGTTTGATACTTTAAGTTGGATGAAAAAATCTAATGGATATGGATTATTTAAGGAATATTAAATTCCTTAGAAGTCTTTAGTTTAAATACTTTTGGAGTCTTGGAGGAACATCTCCAGTTCTAGAGGCTTCTTGATTAGTTTAGGGGCAATTGAGGATTAGGTGGGGGTTAGATAGGGATTAGGTAGGTGATTAAGGACTAGGGATGTAGGAAAGGCTAGGGTTTCTATTATTTGGTGGGTAGGTGGGGTTATGGGAATTTAAAATTCCCATATAATTGATAACTAGGATTAGATTAGGATAATAAGGATTATGATAGATTTAATGAAGGAGGTGGGATGAATAATTTTAGTTAATTTAGGATAATAGAAGGGGATATTAGATGAATGTCTAGGAAGGGGGATATATTAGTGAAATAAAATAGGTTAAGAAGAATTAGTGTTGATTAATAGGAATATTAGTCTATAATAATGAAGAAAGCACTTTTAAGTGTATATAATTTGCTTGTGATATATGATATGAATATCATGAGTGAATTTACATTTACTTTTATGAAAATATCATTTATATGGATAAGTGATAATTTTATGGACTATAATACAAGTATTAATACTATGCATGTTTTCATATGACCAATCAAAAAATTTATCGTATTTGTCTATAAAAAGGTTATAATTATCATGTTCCTCATAATGCATTTATTTAGACACAATAATGGCTTGAGGAGTAACCATGATACCATAATTGATTTCTATAGTTATTTCAATAAGCATGAAATTTCCATCTAGTAAATGATATGAAGATAGAGGAGGGTTAGAGACAAGGTGTGTGTTGGGATCAATACTAGAATTTTTTTTAATTGAAACAAGGAATTTTTTAATAAAAAATGCCATACTTGTGATGGTGGCATGAAAGTTGAGGATATATAGCACAAATTATTTATAATATAGATCCATCACTAGAAAGTATGGATAGAGGTTCATAGTATTTGACATCTACTTCAATATCTAGATTTTGATTAACCTTGCTATCAAACTTATAATAAATTTGTATGATGAAAGTAACCCTAAAATTGAAGGTAATATTGATAGGTTGAGTAGAAGGTAAAAGTTATTATTTGACTATATCAGGTTGATGAATACAATTACATATAGTAATATTAGGAAAAAAATCCATGGATTATTTAGAATAGTTATAAGTAATAGGTACAAGATCAACTATATCAAATTGGTTAATATAGGCTACTAGAGGTGATGAGTTAGAAGTAACTATATCAGCTAAGCCTTGTGTTTGGTAAATGTAGTTGTATTTATATCTAAAAAATTAGATTAAATGGTATCGAGTTGATAAATATTGTAAGATGTTTTAATCTTAATTTTTTCTTAGAAAACCCATGAAGTACCCATCAAGGGTGGATTGATATGTGGTACATAAAATTTAGGTTTTAATTGAATATTATATGTTACATGAAATAAAATCACATCATAGTTAAAGGAATTTATTTTATCTAAGATCTTTTGATAATGCATTACATCCAAGTATTATTATTGGGCTTGGACCACAATTTAGGAATCATTATAAGATGGGTAAATAGTGAATGCATTAGTTTCAATGGGAATATAGATAGTGGATACACCTATGTTATTTAAATTATGATGAGATAGGGATAAAGTGTCTTGAAAAAGTTTGGCTACCCCATATTCATTACAAGTGAAATCATATTTTGTGTAGGAAGCTTAATACACATTGCATGGGGAGGATTATCAGTAATATCATCAATTAATGGAATAGTGTGATCTTATGGAATTAGATAAGGAGGGATCCATTATGATATTTATGGGGAAATCAAGTAGTGTTGAAGATATTTTACAATTTACTAGGTTCACCATCATCATAATCTATAAGAGTGACATGTAAATAAAAATGTGTTGTATTCAACACACCCCACCTTGGATTTTATTTGAAAAGTAGGGACCCCACCTTTATTATATAGGACTTAGTCATTATTTGGGTTATGTGTGTGTGTTTGGTTTAGTTTTATTATTATTTTTTGAAAATTTATGTTTTGGACATTGAATCACTTTTGGTGCACCTATTTTACATTTGGAAGGAATTATTGAAACTAATCTATTAATGGAAAATTTGGAAGTTTGATATGTATAACATGTATTCAAGTTTGCTTATTTAGGTTCTTTTTATTTGGAGATACTTGTTTTGATTAATTTTATTAGAAATTATGAACACTTCAACAATTTTTAATTTTTGTGAACTTTTTAGCCTTTGGCCTTTGGCCTTTGGGCCTTGGGGAACTTTCAACCAGGAACTTTATTTTGATTTTTATTCCATTCAGTAGCTTTTAAGTCAGCAAATTTTCTTCAAATAATTTTACTTGGGAAATTTATCTTTAACAAATTTCATTTTGAAGGATTATATTGGTAGCTTTATCTCTGATAGCTTCATCATGAATGACAATCTCTGTGAAGAACACTTGGTTTTTGGAAACTATTCCTTCATTGAATTTTAGACATATATTCTCAAATGAATCTATTCAAAGGGAATTTTTATCTTTGGGGACTTTTGATCAGAATCTTGGGTTAAACATATAATATATTTTTTCCCAAAGACAAAGGTAAACCCTCCTAACTAAACCATATAGTGAAAATTTTCTTAATAAAATGTAACACTACGACACCTTGAATGAGTAAGCATCCTACATAGCATGCCCACTAGGCCTAGGTGGTTAATTTTGAATTAAATGAAAGTTATGAACTCATAGAAATTAATAAATAATGTTATATGAACTATAATTCATATATAAATATCCCTAATCAATTTGACCTCATTTTATTTTCAAGAGTTTGAGTGCACAAACTTTTACAATTTTAAAAGCCCTAGTTATGTCTAAAACAACTTGTAATTTAAGTACTAAACTTTTAAACCACCATTTCAACAAATTAAATCAAACCAAAATCAACCAATAGTAATAATGTATTAATCTAGGGCATACCAGGGATATTTACCACCATTTAGGCTCTCTATTAACTGATCCATATAATATCTAGACATAGTTTTTGACACAATAGTGTTTGACAGTATCCATGCTAATTACTCAAATGTATGGGTGGTCATAGAGAACATTTATCCATTAACATGTGAGAAGGATGTCTTAATAGAAGATAAATAAGTTGTATATGATTTAATGCCATTCAATTACTAACAAATCCATTATGCATCCACTAATACATGAGTAATGTCATGCATCAAATTTTTATGAGACCTATTCTTAGAATGCATAATTTTAGATGGTGGTTATCTACACTATGTCATGAATAACATAGTCATTACATACATCTCACATAATGCATTCATGATGTATTTATTTTTTCCCATTCTAAATGCTAAATTTGACTTACATAGTGTGGTTATTTGGATTAAAAATAATAATGTGGAACAAGTAGTATGGAAATGGAATCTTCTAGGCAAGACTTTTAGTGTCAAGGAAACTGCAAAGAACACTATGCCCATTAGTTAATTCTTGATAGGAATTCATATTGGCATGGCATTAATTAAATAAACTATTTTTCTACCCAAATATTCATTTCCTACATATATAATGGGTATCCCTACTTGAACTGCTCATCACATTAGAGTGTGCCTATGTATTGGGGAAGGTTATTAGTGCTTGCTTATAAGAATAGATACAATACAAGGAAAAGGGGCCCCAATATAGTAACTTATACTCTATTTTATATCTTTTAGATGTAGTCATGGGGATTATTTATATAATTATACTTTGTTTAATCCCAAACCTAACTATGTCAAGAATAGAATATATGACTTATATTCTTATTTTCACATTTATGCATATGTGAGTAATATTTATGTAATTGTAGAGGACCTATATACTTATGTTTGGATGTTAATTCATGACCATCCCATAGCTGGGGTATCTAAGAGTATTAAAAATATACTCATATCTCTAGGTGATTATAATATGTACCCAAATTATACTATTATCATGGTTATTAGATATAAGGTAGACACTCTTCAGCTCCCCAAATTTGTCCTAGATAAAGTTGTCAAGCAAGATATTACTTTACAAATATGGAATAGTATAGATGAAGACTTGATAAATTTTAAGAATATAAATTTGCATGGCTCCCATATTACTACTAGGATAATGAAATATACATACAAAAGACACTTTATAGAGATTTGGAATGCAAGGAAGGCTTATGCCTTAACAACTCTCTACCATAGGGATTGGGACCCGAATGAGAGAATGCAATAAAATATTCATAGTCTCAACATCACATAAAATCATGAGGCTTTTAACCATGACTTAATGTTATTTAAATAAAAATATGATAAATAAGTAAAGGAAATCACTGAGACTACTAGCCTAAGTGAAAATTTGTTAAGGGTAAAATCAACAAATCCGTCCCTTACACTCAATCAAGACAAATTTAGGATCCCATCACCATGGGGATGGATATCCTCTAACTTTTAGGGTGTTAGACCTTTCCAATAGACATCAGACCAAATCCAGGACCCCCAAAAATCACCTATTATGTTGGTATCTCAATAAGAGTAAGAGAAAGTGGTAGGGGAAACATCAATTTTTAGATAACATGAGGAAGAGAAAATGTTAGGAGAGACATCAGTTTTTACTCAACAAGAGGAAAAATAAACTCCTCTAGTTCCAACATATATTATTGATGTGAAGAAGGTTAGATAGGAATTAGTAGAATATCTAATCTAGGATAAGGGAAAAATTATTGAGGAAGAAGCAAAGATCATATGCCTAGACTCTTATTATGAAGAAAAGATAGCAACTACTATGGTGGATTCAGTAGCCATAACATCCAATATGACTCTTCCCTCTACTACCCAACAAATCACTACTCTTTAGGGTAAGAGGAAAACAATATGTTATCAAATAAAATATAAGGTAGAGAGGCCATAGACTCTATCCACATAGGTAGCAAGGAGAGAGGCACAACCTTCAGTTTAAGGTGAGCAAAGTCATGAAGTGGATGAAGAGGAGATACATCATGATAAATTAATGAGCTTGTAAGGATTGAATGTAAAGGTACCCCTTAGTGGTGTCCAATGTTCTAATGGTGCTTTACTCACTTCTTCCCTAGGCCTTTCTCTTCTTATGTCATTACCAATTATTTATTCTATGTCATTTCCAATTTTATCTACTTTTAATCTTATGATAACATTACCTACTATGTCTATTTTAATTATGAAAACCACTTATCCAACCTCTACACCTTCAATTTACACCTTTAATCCTTCAATAAACACCTCTAATTCCACAACAACCAGCCAACTAATAACCCAAGTGTTAGCCGCCTCTACTCAACTAGGTACACCAATACCTTTATCAAGACCAATTCAGACCACAACAATGGTAGAAATAAATAAATACCCCAAGAATAAACCTATCAACATTATGAATATCATGCCATAGTTAAGGAATGTAAACTATAAAACATAATTTATCACTTAATGCCTAAGACATCCACTGATCCTGAACCTGATCCTAAAGGAATACATAAATAAAAGCCTAGCCATTAGATCCATCAAAGATAACTCTTAGAAATTGGGCCAAAGATTTAGAATCATCAACTTCTGATAGGCCAAACTTAAAAATCATTTAGCTACCCAATATGAGATTACTCTTTGACAAAGAAACAACCTCATTACAAAGGGTAAGGAAGAGGAAGATATAAGATAATAATGGGAAAGTCCTGATCTTGGTATAAAGAGAAGATATTTACTCTCTTTAAAAAAGATTGGATAGAAAGAAGAGTCAGTCCTCCCTACATTGAGTACCTTAATTCCTATATGGAGACCCACACTAAAGTAGTATTTGCCATCCATGATTAAATACAGCAGGCTAAAAAAATTATTATAATAAGAGATAAAGACTATTAGAGAGTATTAATAGGTAATCCATGTTCCCTCAAGCATGGATCAAGATGTACAGAGTGTGGCAATAAGATTATATGAACTTTTAGATACCATTCATTCTTTGAGATCCTAATTATCTCCACATATAATTAAAATAACAAAATTGTATAATATTCTCAAACAAAATGAGAAAAAATTTAATTTATTGGTGTTGTATACTCCTAATATGACATTCAACCATTTAAATTTGATGACCTCCTTAGAGGTAGCCAATGCATTAAATTTAGTAGTCATAAGGACTAAAGAATCTCAATATTGGGTAAGTGTTATATATTCTTTAGTTAATAAGCTTACTGAATGAGATAAGTATGCAATATAAATTTTGGATGAGCTATAATTGATAAGAGCATAAGATAACACTTGGATGTTGGTACCCTGAGCCATTTTTTACCAAATGATACAACAAGATTTAGATAGTCTCAAGAAAATTTCACAAGTAATAACTCTATATAATATTAAAGTGAATCCAAGTTAAGTGAGGAAGAATTAAAATGAAGTGGAGGTCTTTTGGGTAGGCTTCCCAACTACCAAGATATAAACTACAAGGCTAGTAAAATAGGTAGATAGGGTATTCAAACCTCCTCTCATTGATATGAGTTTAATATAGTTGTATCATGACAAAGCATACAAAAATTATAAATATTTAGATTCCAATAATAAATTAGCCTTGGCACCACCTACTAGTTCTTTATTTTAGAATCCAGCTATTGTGTTAGTTACAACACCACCATCAACTTTAGTCCCTCCTAGTTTAATAAGTACATCAAATTCTCCTCATAGTTTAGCTCCATTTGTAACTCTAGTTCAAGATACCAGTTCATCCCTAAATACAACCTCAGTTATAACCATATTTATCATGTTTTTTGCAACAACATGTTTAACTCTGGTCACTAGTACAACTCCAGTTACAACATGATTTCTAAAAACCTAGAAAATTATTAAGTAGGAATGAAGATAGCCTTAGTCAAAAGCTATTTTTGTATAATTTTTCATGTAGGGATTATTCATAGATAGTTAATTCTTGTTACATCCACATTGTAATTAAATAAATTATATTTCCAGCATGAACTTTTTACATGTTTGAGGTAATCTATAAGTTATAACATGCAGTTTTGTATCAAACTATATCTTATTTACTAGTTATTTTGATATAATACAATTTTTTTCTATACTTTCAGGATGAGAAAACCCCTTCCCCAAGTCCTTTAAATACATGTAAAACCCTATTTTAAAAATTTCAAAGTTTTGATCAATATAGAAGAATAAATAACATGATTTCTTGTCATGTAATTGTATTTATTTTTTCTTCCTCCCTTTTTATGTTAATGAAATTTAAGTTTATTTGTCTATATCAATTCTCAATAATTATAAAATGTGCTAATTATATGGATGAATATGATTGTTTCAATTAATGAATATTAATATTAGATGTGAAAAAACAATTTAGGGTTGATAAATTTCATTGGTTGAAGAAATTAGTATAGATTGAGGTGATAATATGAGGTATGTAGAATTATTTCCTTTGCTATTGTAGACACCAAAATTATGTCACACACACATGTGTAACTCCCTATGTTGAAACACTCCATAAACCCATTTTAATAATAACCATTAATCTCCTTAACCCATACTTTTACTACTCACACATCTAATTAATTTAAAATACTAAATTAAGTTAATTAAAAGCCACTATTTCCACCTTACATGGCCACCTCACCCTATGACTAATTCTCCTCTAGTTAGTCATCTCAGGACTTGGTCCCCTCATCCTAACTACCTAAGACTTATTCCCACTTCCAAACTAAATTCCTAAATAACTACTTCTTTCCTAACCTCTTATTTTTACCATATTATAATGGGTGTCAAACTTGACACACAAATAAACAAAAATAGGACAAAAATAGAAAGGTTTATCTATTCTAAGGCCATTGACATTGGTCAACCAAAGACTAACATCGATAAGATGCCTACTAACATCAGTGGGATCACTAACATTGGCAATATAATCTAAACTCAACTTGTAGTTTAGGTCAATATAAATTAAGAAAATTAATTCTTACTCTCATTCAGGTTCTCAAAATTCTATTTTTTGACATCCAAGCTTACAATTACTCTACGTAAGTCAATGAACATCAACAATTGACATCTTGAGGGCCAACATCATCCACGTGTTCTTTCTGTTCAGGTATTTAGGTTCAAAATCCCAAACAGAAATCATAAATCATTCAATGACCACCACAACTAAGTATATCACTAATATTATAGGTCATTTAAATATTATAGGTGCATTATAGTGAAATTTTCATTTCTTGCACTTATTCCTTTTCTTTTCTCTTAAAAATGGAAAATCCAATATCTTATTTCTCTATTCAAAAGGCATTAAAACTAAAATATTCTTCTCCTTGCCTCTAAAAGCAATTTATCATTTTATTTTATAAAAAAAGAGAATCCCTTATTTACTTCCTCTTACATGCACATTAGGATAGTGAAATTCATACTCCATTCCAATTTCCTCTTTATTTTCATTTGAATCTCAACATTTCAAGATTTGGGTTTAAAACTCACTGTATTTAATAGTTTGCTTATTGCATATTAACTCACCTAGTTAATTAAAAGAATTTTGAATAAATCATAGTACACCTATGTTACACAACCAAATCACATTCACATAAATAAGCATCTAAACTCACCTGAGAAAAGGCCCCTTAGGATTTAATCACCTGGTGGATCATCTTACCCTACCTGGCTATCCTACTTGGATTTCACCACCAAGGGGAGAACCCACTCCATTGTCTGGTGGAGTATAATATCTAGATAGAAGGTATATTTTGTCTTAGCAGCTTGGTTCAGCTCCAAGTTCATAAAGTGTGGAGATCAAGCTCCTATAATAAGCCATGTACTTGGTCTAACATAAATTCCCTCTTGAGCACCAAAATAAATTTGAAACCAACTTTAGTTTGATTTTTAGTACCTTTGATAACCAAATTCCCTTCTCACTATCTGATTAAGGCATCAACCAATATGAGACTAAAATTAATATCTAGCACTTAATAGTTATTGGCTATATGTTCTTTTTCTCCTTTTCAATTGCCTTCTATATTTTTGAGTTGGTAAGGACACTTTTCTATTGATTTAAAAAATCAATACTATTTCTAAAATTCAATTTGTAGAACCTATTGTTGACCCAATTTTGCCCCTCAGGCAAAATCTCGGTCACCTCCTACACCTGCATTGCATGGCCAGTCATTTCAGGTTGCGAGGTCCACCTTCAAGTTTCGACAGCTCCACTTCAGAGCATTGGTTCATCGACCTCGTTTGTTGACGTTCATGGTAGCAAAAGGCAGAGTCTTCAAACATCCACAGGAGAAGAGAGGGAAAAAATGGAGCATTTAACACTTAGGCAAAAAAGAGGGCAGACAAAATGTAGAGGGCAGCAAAATCACCGCCCAAAACATGGGCAGGTAAAAGGAGACCACCTACACACATGCAGAGGGCAGAAAATTCACCGCCCACAACACAAATAGAAAAATAGGCCACTAACGTCGGCCGACGTCAGCAAAACTACCACCGTCGGCAGCTTACATAGATCGACATCGGCAAAACTACCACCGTCGGTAGGTTATCGGCTGACGTCGGCAGAAATCCTACATGCAGTAGGCAAAAAATTTGCCACCCACAATAGATGGCGGCAAAAATCACTTGTAATGCACAAGAAAAACCCCGCCCAGCAGCAAGAGGAGAAGACTAGCACGCAAAATGAGGCAACAAGCATGGCCTTGGCAGAATTGTGACATCAGCTACAGTGTTTTTTCACTCTTCTCAATTGACTTCTCTTGGCTCTTCTGGTATAAATGCATAGACTTGTTCATTTATCAGGATCTTCCCCACTTTTGCAAAGAGCACTGCTCTCAAAGTTCTCCACCTGAATCAATAAAGATAGTTTTACCTCTATTTGGATGGATCTTTCTGTGTATGCATTGAATGTTAATCTGTGTCCAGTCATTGTCTCTTGATGCTCTCACAAGTTCAACACCAGTAAACCTGTGATCTACAAAGTGCCACTGTCTGCTGCTGCCAGGAGTAGAGTTCTATTTTGGAGGTATAAAATAGGTGAGGTCACTTACAGTGTGTATTTCTTAGCACCTTGGTGAGTCCCTATTTCTTGTGCTTTCCATAAGAGCCTCCCTATCATCCCAGAGACCTGGTATTTTCTACCAGATCTAAGTGTATGTATGTTTTTCCCTGATCCTCAGTGTGGATGTGGAAGGTCAACCTATTTTTGGTGTATCACCTCTTTTAGAGTAGGCTGTTTGTTTTCATGTTTTTTCTCTATCTCTTTTCATCCCCCCCAGTATACCTATATACATATATTTTGTGTTACATAAAACAAACAAGATACATCAGAGGGAACTAGCCCATACCTAGAGACTCTCCTCTCCTGCTTCACCGTCCCACAGGTGAGAGAGGGGTTTCCATGTTGCGGGAAGAGGGCAAGAATCTGTTTTCCTGCCGCAGGGTGCACTTTCCAGCATCAACAGTTCTAGCACGCCTGGTGGGATTATATTTTATCAAGTTTTTTTAACGCATTAAAGTTTTAAGATTGATGATGGTCCTATTACAACAAATCAAGTTTCTTCAGCATCTGGTGACTCTGAGTTAAATCTACTGGTTAAGCAGCCTGGTGCCACAAAAAATCATCTATTTCTTGTATGTATTCTTCTTTTGCAAAAAATCATGGATTTTGTTCTCCTTCATATAATATCGATCAGACTCAAAATATTTATGGAATCCCCTCAAGTGGCTCTCCTAGTTACCCTGCAACTATAAGGGAGATGGTGTTGGAATTTGAGAGACAGACAAAAGAAATCGACAGGCTGGAAGAGTAGCACAAGTATCAGTAGGAGCTGATGTATAAAGAGGAGTGCTTGTCTAGGCAAACAACAAACCTTGCAGTTCATGAAGGAGGAGGTAAGAAAATGGAGAAATCCATCTATTCAAGGCAACCAGCCTTTCATAGCCCCTCCTAACCTAAAGAAAAACCCCTCTTTTGCACCAAATCCATTTTACCAAATTGCACTTGCGCACTCCAACTCATCAAATACTGCTCCTCCCAATCCCGTGTGCCTAGCCTTCCAACACCAGAGGGTATCAGAACAACCTCCCATGAAAATCAATCTTTTCAACTCCTTAGATCAGGAATCTTCCATCGAGAATAGTACCACCAGCCAGCACGTCCCTCTTTTGGAGGCTCCTCCAATGCACCAACAATGTTTTCCTTACATTCTTTAGCCTCCCCAAGTTTTCTAGCATGATGTGCAGATTTCAAGTTGGAGGAAAGAATGTCAAGGACCAGCTCATAGCTTTGAAGAAGATCATGCTAGCCACCTCCAAGAAAGACTCTTCCAAGAAAACCTAGCCAGACAAATTGAAAACTTAGAGGCTAGGATGAAGCTACTCCTTGAAAGGGAGTTAATTTTTTCAGACCTTGTGGAAGAGCCTCAGGACCTCATGGAGAACAAAGTTGCTGCCTGTTCACAGGAGCAGAATTCAAATTTAGAGATCCTAAATTGGGGGAAGATATTGGAATCATGGGGTAGCAAAGAGGAGGAAGAAAAGCAAGGTTTTTCTCAAAACCTTGAAGAAGCTGAAGCTGTGCCTGCCTGTGGTGATGCTGGCAGCCTCCAGGAAAAGCTTTTCTAGGAAGATCTAAGTAGGAAAATTGTAGAGTTGGAGTCTAAAAAGAAATTCCTCAGCCAATGTGTGGTGGACGGTTCAGACCAAATAGCACATTCTATGTCTGAACACACCCCACTTACACATTTCCAAGAGAGTTATCAGGCTGCCCCTAATATTGATGAAGTGTTGACCAAGTGGAGGGAGGAGAATCATTTGATTCTAGCTCAAAGGCTGCCCCCTCTCCCACCTGCTTTCTCCACTTCACCTCTTCTTGAAGAAGAACCTATTTCGCAAGAGGCAAGAGAGGAACAAAAGATCCAATCTACAGTCCTTTAGGAGGTTGTTATGAGCGACAACGAAGAAGAAATCATCATTGATGCTCCTTGTGAAGACCTTATCAGCAGTGGAGAACATGCAAGCCTTACATATATGTAGATGTTCCAGCAATTCAAAGAGGAACAAATGTGTGGTAAGCCCTCTTCTTCTCTGGTCGATGAACTTCCTTGCTGTATTGATGAGGATGACTACATTGAAGAACCTGAGTTAAAGGAGGATAAGGAGGATATTTTTGAAAATCTAGAGAACCTGATCAGCAAAGAGAAAAAGGGGAAGTCTGTCTTCATGGAGGAATACATTGAAGAACTGAACTTTAAACAGATAAGTGATGTTCTATGGGATGAACAATCATTTTGTGAGCCCCTTTTAGACATCACCACATTCGCCCTTCTTCAAGAAGGCCAAGAGGAAGCAGAGGATGAGTCTGACAAAGTTTTCAGTGAAGTAGAGGGAAACAAATCAGACCATGATACATTGCAGAAGAATTGTGCAGATCAGAAGGCTTACGATGATAAATCGGCAGCAATTAATTTCTTGGTGAGGGGCACCAATTTGAAGGACCAGCATCCAACAGGCCTCCCTAAACAATTAGAATACGTATATATTGGAGGCATGTTTGATTTCAATCCACTCGGTTTCCAGCCAACTCAGGTGACAGGCAGGAGGAGCAAGTCACCATCTCTCTTTTTATTTCAACTACTTACTTGCCATGATAAGTCTCTTCGCCAGGAAGGGGACTTAAGAAATTTTCCTTTCGATCCAGGAGGGATGCAAACATTCCTGGTTAAATGTATATAATAGTTTGCTTTCAGTTGTTTTCCCTGTTTTCCCTAAGTGCAGTTGCACAGGTAGTTGTTTTTAGTTTTGTGTGATTCCCTTTGTTTGGGGGTAAATTCTATGTTTTTGATTTTGGAATCTTTTGAGCTGTTGTGAACTATCTTCAAAGTTACCATCCGACTCTGCACCCAATGGATATGTAAGGAAACTGGGTTCTAAGCATAATAGGCATGCTTCCCCCGTGAGTTGCCAATTTGTTGACCCAATTTTGCCCCTCAGGCAAAATCTCAGTCACCTCCTACACCTGCATTGCATGGCCAGTCATTTCAGGTTGCGAGGTCCACCTTCAGGTTTCGACAGCTCCACTTCAGAGCATTGGTTCATCGACCTCATTCATTGACGTTCACGGTAGCAAAAGGCAGAGTCTTCAAATGTCCATAGGAGAAGAGAGGGAAAAAATGGAGCGTTTAACAATTAGGCAAAAAAGAGGGTAGACAAAATGCAGAGGGCAAAAAAATCACTGCCCAAAACTTGGGCGGGTAAAAGGAGACCACCTACACACATGCAGAGGGTGGCAAATTCACCGCCCACAACACAAATGGAAAAAGAGGCCACTAACATCGGCCAACGTCGGCAAAACTGCCACCGTCGACAGCTTACATAGACCGACGTCGGCAAAACTGCCGCCATCGGTAGGTTATCAGCCGACGTCGGTAGAAATCCTACATGCAGTACATGCAGCGGGTGGCAAATTCACTGCCCACGATAGATGGTGGCAAAAATCACTTGCAGTGCACAAGAAAAAACCCACCCATCCACCGGAGGAGAAGACTAGCATGCAAAATAAGGAAACAAGCATGGCCTTGGCAGAATTGTGACATCAGCTACAGTGTTTTTTCACTCTTCTCAATTGACTTCTCTTGGCTCTTCTAGTATAAATGCATAGAATTGTTCATTTATCAGGATCTTCCCCACTTTTGTAAAGGGCACTGCTCTCAAAGTTCTCCACTTGAATCAATAAAGACAGTTTTACCTCTATTTGGATGGATCTTTCTATGTATGCACTGAATGTTAATCTGTGTCCAGTCATTGTCTCTTGATGCTCTCACAGGTTTAACACCAGCAAACCTACGATCTACAAAGTGCCACTGTCTGTTGCTGCCAGGAGTAGAGTTCTATTTTGGAGGTATAAAACAGGTGAGGTCACTTACAGTGTGTATTTCTCAGGACCTTGGTGAGTCCCTATTTCTTGTGCTTTCCATAAGAGCCTCCCTGTCATCCCAGAGACCTAGTCTTTTCTGCCAGATCTGAGTGTATGTATGTTTTTCCCTGATCCTGAGTGTGGAATTGGAAGGCCAACCTATTTTTGGTGTATCACCTCTTTTAGAGTAGGCTGTTTGTTTTCATGTTTTTTCTCTATCTCTTTTCATCCCCCCAGTATACCTATATACCTATATTTTACGTTACATGAAACAAACAAGATACATCAGAGGGAACTAGCCCATACCTAGAGACTCTCCTCTCCTGCTTCGCCGTCCCACAGGTGAGAGAGGGGTTTCCATGTTGTGGGGAGAGGGCAGGAATCTGTTTTCCTGCCGCAGGGTGCACTTTCCAGTGTCAACACCTATTATCTCAAGTTTTTTGAGTGTTACTCCCTCTTACAAAGACCTTTTACATCCATTATTTTACCTCCTTTCAACCTCTGATTTCTTAAAACATTAGATCTTTTATTTCCTAGGATTTTACAATAACTAACATTGATTATCACTACTAGTATTAGCTGATTTTACCGACATCAGTTATTCCATTGATGTCAATAAATTATTCTGATTGATATCAATCATATCTACTGATGTCAGCAATTGTGTAGTTTCACCTACTAAAAAAAAAGCTAAAATAACCCATTTTATTTCACTCAAACCTATTTTTTCTTTATTTTATTTCAAATACAGAGTAGTAAGACTCTTTAAACCACCTCTTGCATGGTATTGACATGCACTCAAGCCAAAATTCTTGTTTATTACACAAGCTAAAAACCACTTCCACCTTCCCCTCTTACTTATGATTCTATCATGGAGTATATTTTAGATATATAACATACTCCTAGCCCTAACTAAATTCTTATTATCCCTTAGGGAGATCAAGATTTTGCTAAAATTTTTTTATTCCAATGTGGTATCCCCTTAGCATTACCTTGCTATGAATCAAACCCATAATTTTTTAGGTGACCCAATCTATGGTATACCAACATCTTTGATGGAGAAAACCTCAGTGTTAGTTGCATCCACTATTTTTCCCATGATTACTCAAACCATCACTTTGATAAGTAACCCAAATATAAATAATGTCCAAAATGTGGCATCTCCAACTACCCAATCCCACCTAAACACTGATGTAACTTCCCTAATTTCACCACCATAATCAGTTCAGCCAAGTCACACCCCATTCCATAATTTAGTGGTGCCTATTCCATCCAACCTCGTGTCTATAATTACCCAAGTTATGACTCACCCTTTATCTATTCTAACAATTCCAATAATTCAACCTATAGTAACAACAACCAACTAAGGCATAGTCTCCAACCAAATGAGATAAGTCCATTTTCTTTTCATGCCTTAGCCTATGACTCATTATCCTTATGTTTCCTCAACATAACCTCAACAAGCTATGTCATACACTCACTCTACTTCCTATTAGCTTCCATATAACATAGGAGGAATCCCCCAAACTAATCCCCCTCTATACCTCATTAAGATGCTAATAAACAAGATGTCTAATTTAGAGACATCTATTTTTTGTTTAAAGAATGTATTATCTTATGTTCAGATATGTAATGAACCAATCCAACCTTCTATGATTATTCACCCTTATCCAAGCCAATGGAAACTCCATAAATTTACTCATTTTTAGAATAAAGAGGACCCATAATAAAACTTATGAACATCTAGACATGCATATTATTTAATAGGACATGATGATGTGCTACTACATCACACTTTGCCTATGTCTCTTTCAGGTGCTACCTTGGATTGGTATAGATCTATACCTCAGCACTCTCTTTTTTCATTTACCCAACTTACATAAATATTCCTAAACCAATTCTCTATTAACATTTCTAACAAGGTTTTAATAATAGACCTTGATTCTATCAAACAATTTTATGATGAGTCTATTGTTGATTTTTTCACTCATTAGAGAAGCTTGATCAATGAACTCTCCTTATCCTTACCCCAACCTAAGCTTATTGAGTTTTTCTCAAGGAATGTGCTAAGAACATCTCATCCACACTCTAGGTAAAAACATTCCACACATTTGATGAAGCTTTTACTATGGCATGGAAACTCAAGGTTCTTACCATTGATGAAGGTAAAGTCAAGTTACGTAGTAAGAATCCCAATACTATGACAAATGACTCCTCCTCTTCTAAAACCTCTCCCTCTAAACAAAAGTCTAAAGGCTCTATCAGCATGGTGGTCATTAAGTTATCCTCTTCCACAACCACAAACCAATCAAATACTTTGACTGCTCAAAATCTGACCAAGCAATTCTAACAACGGTATGAATAAAGACAATATAATCCCATTGGGGAATCATTTACATCCATTCTAGAGAAACTATTATAGCAAGGTGTCATTACCCTTCCTTAGATTAAACCTCCTATAAAGTTTGATCCTTCCCTTCCTATCCTAACTTGGTATAAGGAAGATGAGTTTTATGGTTACCACCGAGTTAAAGGCCACAACTCTAACAACTATAAGACACTCAAATACATTTTTCAAGATATGCTTGATAGAGGTGAGCTTGTCTTGGATAATCCTAATACACCTCCTAATCAAAGTATAGATGTGTTTAAACATCCCATTCCTAACCATTCACCAAATAAAAATATTGTCCATTTCAAAACTAACTCAGGTGATCATAATATCCATATAATTAATATGGTCTTTCCTTTATCTTCAATTCAACCTGCCCCTTAACAAGAGACTCCTATTCATTGACTCCTTCCCCACATTTAGTGGAACCTATTTTGCCCATTTTTCTTCCTCAAGTAGAAGATCATATTTTACCCATTCCACTCCCTCAAGAGGAAGAGCCTTCTTTTCCACTCTTGTTGCCACCTAAAGAGCTTATAATCCCAATTCCATTTTCACTAATATTACCTATCATCTTACTACATGAAGACCACACCCTACCTTTTCCTCAACCACATGTTGAAGGGAACATCATTATTTTATTATACCCTCTTGATGAACCTTATTTCCCTACCAGTCCTCCACCTATAGAGAGTGGTACCCCACCCACTTCACCTTTGCACCTAGAAGAGTATGTATCATCTACTCCCATAATAAATGAGAGACCTATTGTCCCTACTATAATTGCACCACTCGTACCCCTTATTTTACCTATGGAGGATCATAATTTATGCATGCCTAACCCACATGTTGAGGGAACCATAATACCTATGCTTTACCTTCTTAATGAACCTACTTTTCCTACCTCCCCTCCACCCATGGTAGATTAAGTCTCTTCTCCCATCTCTATCAAAGAAGAACCCATTGTGGTTATTTATTGTCTTTGTCTGGAATTATTAGAAATCCATAATTTCCATCTTTCCCAAACACCACAACTTTATAAAAACACAATCATAAGGCCTACGTTAGCTTCATCAAAACCCTTTTCATGTTTAGTGAAAAGTCTAGAATTTCTTGACTCCATGAAGCTTAACCATGAAACATTTTGAGATTGGTTTAAAAATCCATATCCAACACAATTAATGTTGACATTTACCACCAACCCTCTTAATACACTTTACCCTAAGGTCTTTGACAAAGCTAGAGTTTCTTCACCAAAAGCAATGGAAGTTCATTTGTCTATGACAAAACCCTCACCCTTCTAGGAACTTGTTACATTACAATAGATCAAGTCCTTAGGTGTATGCCCCATTTCTAATTTAATTCATCCATAGGTGAAATTAGATTTAACTCCTCAACCATAAGTTATATTTTCTCACCCTAGAGTATATAATAATGTTAATCCTTCTAGATCTCATTGATCCCTTCTTCAACCCTCAGCTTTACCATCCATTTTGGGACTACACCCTTCTACTTTAGTTAGAATACCATCTAACCAAGAAAAATAAAAGGTTAAGCTACCTCCACTCTTGCCTATACCATCTAGTAGGCCTCTCATATCCAACACTAATAAAGTGATAGAAAACATGTAACTCCAATCTCACCAAATAAGATACCACATAAAATTACCTTTCTAACACCAAAACAAAAAAAGGTGTCCACTCCTATTAGTACAAGCATGAGCCCACTTGAAGGATCCCAAAGATTTATATTACATCATTTATTGAAATCTTTGGTAATAAATATTCCTCCCATTAAGCCTTATACTCCTCTTGGAATGAATTCATCTTGGTTTGATGATGCACAAGTTTTTTTATATCATCATTCACCTAGACATGATACTGAGAATTATAAAGCACTCACAATGGTTATTTAGCAATACTTCAATGTTGACACTATTTTTTATGACACTAATGTCAACCTTATTGTTATTCCACCTTTTATGTCTATATTTCCTCTTACCATTCTACCAAAATTTAAACCCAAATATGTAATCATAACCCCTTTACTACCTCCTTCACCAACTTTTCAAATCAACACAGTTAATGTGGCCACAGGGTCACAAAACCAAAAGGATAAATCTAAGGAAATGTTTAATACACCTTGGACCCATCCCTTCACCAAGGACACTCCCCCTAATAATCCTAATATTTTCATCTTGGGTATTCCTAAAACAACATCTTCAGACATTATTCAAAGCTCAATGGTGATGTAACTTCACCAAACTCCCATGAAGATGTCTTTGTACGAGTTAATCCAAAGTTCATCCCAATACCATCAAGCTTTGACTAGTGATTTTCAATTGATTTAAGGGACAATAAAATTATCCCCAACCTCTTGTAGCTTTGATCAGCTTCCTTAATTATGTCTCCTTGATTTCTTTCAATAATTCAAAAATTCCAATTTAACACCCTAAAGATTAGGATTTTACACTTTTTATTACCACATATATTGATAAAACTCATATCAAGAGATTTATGATCAATGGGGGAGCTAGTATTAATATTATTTCCCCCTATGCATATAGATAACTAGCCCTTATTGACATTTACATATCTCAAACTAATGTGGTACTCCACTCCTTTAATGATACTATTGCTACTACAATGGGAACTATTATCTTACATATTTGTGTAGGTCCTCACACAATTTCCAAGATCTTCTATATTGTGGAAGGAGAATTAAAATATAAAATACTACTTGGATGACCTTGAATACATGTTATGGTGTCGATACCCTTGACATTGCACTGTTGTGTCAAGTTTGAGCATGATCGACAAGTACATATTATACCTGCTAGTCAACTTCTATTTAAAACATGTAATATGACCTATAGTCCTAATTATGTTCCCATCCCATTGAAAACATTATCTTCCTCACATGATGCTTTTGAAGCTTCTAAAAGCTCCACTCTCATGGTTACATAGATATCAACAACACAAATTCTTGACAAGGATCTCATGGAAGAGACCTTTCAATGTTTATCACTTGGTGAATATCATTTGTTGACACTTGACATGTTCTATATTCCACAAGAGTATGTAAGGATTCACATGAACCCAAATTATGATCCTTGTATTGGGATGGTTATCCTTTATGGACCCCCTAACGTTTTAACCAATTTCACATATGGGGGAATTGATCAAGCTCTTGTTTTTAGTAATCCATCTTGTTCACTGCAACCATTTATCTATGACTTCTCTTTCCTATGTAACCCTAGATTCACTCGCACCTATCTATATATGTATGCTTGGAAATGATTTGGTTTGTGTCATTACAAATAAAGTGTCCATATGCCTATTGAATATCCTACTAGCAACACAATTGAAAATGTGAAAAAGAGGCATGGGGTGGGATATGATGAACCAAATAAACTCCCTAAAATCACCTATAAACTAATATTCAAAGAACTAGTCTCTCCTTCTCCACCTTCTTCTCCACCATCACCTACTAAATTAGAGGTATCTACACCTATTTTTTTAAAAATAAATGCCATCCATTTGGCACCTCTCACCTAATATCAGGGTAAGGAAATAAGGTCCCTTCCTCTCATTCATCCTAAAATAATTGATGAATATTCTCCCACTATTAACACTATCTAATGTCAAGACGATGATGCAATTCTCATCTACATGGGTGTAGATGATTCGTATATCCCATGATTGCTCCCATATAAAACCCAAGCTATGTAAATGAATTTAACCATTGACATTAACCTACCCTCCAACAATAACCCTCACATCATTATGATTATCCAATCTTTAGATTCCTTTGAACAAACTTATTATGCCACATTTCTTAATGACCATAGAAAACCTTTCACTTGGTATTACAATGACATGCATGGTATTAACCCCTCTATCATCACCCATAATATTGTCACTAATAGATATGCTAAACCCATTAAGAAGAAGCTTTGTAAAATGTATCCTCATATCACTCTCCTTATCAAAGAAGATTTCTAACACCTCCTTTTTGTTAAATTTATCCAACCCATTGACTACCTATAATCGATTTGAAATATTTTTTTCTTGTCATAAAAGTGACTGGAGGAATTTGTATTTGCATCAACTATCATGATTTAAACCTTGCTTGTCCAAAAGATGATTTCTCATTTCCTAGTATTGAACAACTTATTGATCTAATAGCCAACCATGATATGTTATCACTTATAGATGGATTATTTAGATATAATAAAATCATGGTTGCTCTTGAGGATCAACACAAGACCACCTTTATTACCCCATGGGGGACTTTCTATTAGCGGGTCATGTCTTTTAGCCTAAAAAATTCTAGTGTAGTTTACCAATGCACCATGACCTACATTTTCCATGATTTCGTACGTAAAATTATGGAAGATTACGTGGATGACTTACTCATCAAGTCTAAACTTCACCAAGAACACTTAATTCTCAAAACCATATTCACTGGTCTTCTCCAATATAAAATTTGACTAAACCCATAGAAATGTGTCTATGGTGTTCTTTTTGGTAAAATCTTAGGTTTTATAATTTATCTCCATGGTATCAAGGTTGATCTTTCTAAGGTTAGACCAATCCTAGAGATGCCTCCACCTACTAATATCAAACAACTCCATAGCATACAAGGAAAACTTTAGTCAATTTGATGCTTCATTTCTTAGTTGTCAGATCACTACCAACCCTTTCATCATCTCCTCAAAAAGGATGTTTCTTTCCAATGGAATATAGACTACCTAGAAGCCTTTGATGCACTTAAACAATACCTCCTTTCCCCACCAGTTTTTATTCTACCTAAGGAAAATCAGCCTTTTTACCTATACATCTCCACAATAGACCATTCTCTAAGTGATATGATTACACATCAACATGACCAACATCAGAAGCAAGTAGTTTATTACATAAGCCACACACTTATTGATTATGAGACTCGATATAGCCACACTAAAAAACTCTGTCTTGCATTAATCTTTGCTATTATCTCCTAAATCATAAAACCTATGTGTCACACATACTAATCCTCTCAAATACATGCATTTTAAACCTTATAACAACCAATGTGTAGCTCGATGGCTCATACTTCTTGATAAATTTCACTTAAAGTTCATTTAGAAAAAATATATTAAAGGGCAAACAATCACTGACCAATTAGTTGTTTCCCCTTTACCTAAAAACTAACCTTCAAACCTTGAATTTTCTAATTAATGTATTTGAACACTCTCCACTGATGACATCTCTTATGTAATGATGTTATTTAATGGGTCTAAATGCCAACATGGTGTGGGTATAGGGGTTATACTTATTCCTCTAGATGGTGAGCTTATGCCTTTGAAATTTAAACTAGATTTTCAATGCACTAATAATATGGCTGAATATGAGGCTTTCATTCTAGGACTTCAAATAACTCTCTTCTTTGATATCAAATACATAACCATTTTTGGTGATTCTTAGCTAGTGGTTAACCAAGTTAATGGTTCCTACCTATGTACAAATGAAATTCTATAGTGATATAAGCATCATGTAGATACACTCTTGGGATCATTTGACTCTTATCTCTTACAAAATGTTCTTCAATCTATAAACAAGTTTGCTAACATGATGGCTTCACTTGCTTCACACATACCCTCTTCATCCTCCTCTTCAAGAATCTATGTCATTGTACATCACTTAACATTACCCTCCACTAACATCCTTTTTGTTGGAAATGTAACAACCAACCCACAAGACTTATGGTACAAACAACTTAGATTATCTTTCCTTCTATATTATCCCTCCTAATGTTTCTAATAATGGGAAATGGGCCTTCATAAAATGTGTCAGTCATTACACTACACTATGGGGACTTCTCTACAAGTGAAGTTTTGATGGTCTCTCCTTATATGCCTAACTAGTACAGAGACTTATTTTGTTATTAATAAAGCCCATGCTAGGATTTGTGGTGGGCATTTCAATGGTCACATGGTTGCTAAACATATTCTTTGACATGGCTATTATTGGCTCACACTACATCAAGATTATACTGATTATGTTTAACATTGTGTCAAGTGTCAACAACATGCTAACCTTCTTCACATTCTCAGTCATGAATTTCAAGTTTCTAAAGAATTTTAGCCCTTCTACCAATGGGGCCTAGATATAATTAGAGAGATTAACCCTCATTCATCACTCTATCATCGCTCTATCATTATTTCCACTGAATACTTCACCAAGTGGGTCAAGGATGTCCCTCTCATCTCCACTAAAGCTGATAAAATTATTGACTTCATTAACCATCACATCATCTATCATTTTGGTGTACCTCACAAAATAATAACTGATAATGGCAAGTCTTTCAAAAACAAGACTATTTAAGGTCTTTGTGATGCATTTGGGATCAAATTAAGCTTCTCATCACCCTATTATCCCAAAGATAATAGACAAGCATAAGCTTCTAACAAAACTTTAACCAAGATTCTCATGAAGGTAGTCAATGATATGGGCAAGGATTAGCACACACACATTCCTTTTTCTTTATGGATTAACACACTAGCTTTCAAACCCTGATAGGTGCTACACCTTTTTCATTGGTAAATGGGATGGAGACTATTTTTCCTCTTGAGGTCCAGATTCCTTCTCTTTGCATTTTTATACATGACATAATTACTATGAATTTCACCAAGAACATTTGGACCAACTTGAATTTATTGATGAGCACCATCTCATAACCCTCAATCATCTCCAAATCTATCAAGAGTGTATCAAATGTGCTTATAACGAAAACCTCAAAGAGTGAGATTTAGATAAAGGAGATCTCATCTTAAAATAAAATCAACATGTGATGAACATGGATAAAAGCAAATGGGTTAAATTTTCTCTTAATTTGTTTGGAACTTATATCTTAAATCACAAGTATGGTTCAAGAACTTATCACTTATCTTCTCTTGAAAGAAGGCTAGAACCTGAGCCTTTAAATTCCTTACACCTAAAACCATTCTTTTGTTAAACTAGAATCACTTTACTTCATGTTTAACTTGAGATCATCCCTTGATCATACCTATTGCATTCATTTCCCTTCCTTTTCACCCTTACTCCTATACACTTAGATAACCTACATAGTGGTATGATTTTATCCTCACAGTGGAAAAATCCCAAGTCTCTATAGTCTTGTCCATGACTAAAAGTAAAAAATAATGGCATATTTGAAAAAGTTATAAAATCTCAAGTCATGTTTTTTAAATGTAGACTACTCCCTTGAAGGGCAACTAAATAAATTCCCTCTTCTACTATCAATAGATTACTCCCTTGAATAATAACTATTTAAAATTAAAAAAAAACACTTAGACCACTCCCTTAAAGGATGTCTAAGCCAAGATTTGTTGTCAAAGGGGAAAAAAATGAAAAAGGATCCTCATCTTTTTGAATGACCTTATCCTATAAAAAATCCCATTTTAGGCATCCCAAATTGATCATCTTACACAAAAAAAATCTTTAAGTCATGGATTTTCCTATATTAACTCTCGGGTCACCCACAAAGGGGACATATCATTTCTACTTGCTAGGTTATGCTATCTAAATTTTTTCCATCATTGTATCCATTTTTCCCTCATACTCTTTCAAGGGACTATGAATCTCACATAAAATGAGTAAACATGATGATTCTATAGCAAACACAATGGTTCAAAGATATAATGCATGAAAGAGGCTCATTTTCCTGAGCCTATTTATGTGCTAAAATATAGTCTTTGCCAATGCACGAGCATTCTACCTTTTATTTTTTCCATTCTTATCACATGTCAATATCTCTATTTGAGATGAATAAATAATTTCATACCTACATTGACATAACCAACATATTTATTTTACACATACACCATCACAAATATGGGAAAATGTTGAAATAAACTAACGTAACCAACATATTTATTTTATGCATATACCATCACAAATATGGAAAAATGATAAAATAAACTAACATAACCAACATATTTATTTTACACATAAACCATCACAAATATATAAAAGTGCTAAGATGAAATTAACCAATCAACTACGCATATATAATCACATCAATGGGAAAGGCTATTCTAACATAAAATAATGTGATCAACATTAACAACCAAATTAACATAGTAATAAATGAACATTATGCATATCAAAATTATAATCATAAATAATGCATCTCAAATAAACACATGGTAGTGAATAAACATCTCATATATAAATATGTGATCAAATACATGCTTATCATCTACATCATCAAAACATCATAAATCTCTCTCAAAATGTATATCTCACATATTCAACTCATAGGTTGATATACATATAACATATATAAATAAAAAATAGAAAAAAAACTTATTCTCAGGATCCTCAAGGCTCTCCCTTAGGTCATGAGGATACAATATCATCACCACTCTCTGTCTATCTACATCAATCTGAGATCGAAGCCATCACACATGGCATCGACCTCTCTTTCTCTCTAAACTATGAATATAATTGTATTTATGGGAACTCTATAATCACCCTCTCATAGTAAGAAATCTCATCTAGGGCAGTCCAATACCTCGCCATTGATACAATCTAAGGAGGACCCATGACACTTGATGATGGCCAAGCCTATACTGGTCCTTATGGTAGTGGTAGAGGAAGAATGGCCTAGCTTGTTGCTGCTCTTAGACTATCTTTCTCTACTATCACTATAGTCACCTAACCCTATAAAATAGTCATCTAGCCCTGTATTACTATAACCTAACCTTGATGAGCCCCAATCTGACCTAACAATGTCACTACCTATCCTTTTTAGGCTAAAACCTCCACTTGGGATGTCTCTCAAGCCTGCACGATTACATCTTGAGCCTGAACTACTATATCTCACACCTATAACACTATATCTCTCTCCCTGAGTAACCCATATACATCTATTAGTGGCCTCCTAACCTCCACCATTAAATGCAACCCTACCCACCAAGACATATAGGTAGTTGTATACCCTATGTCCCCAACTCCTAGCCCTGCTTGTAGATCCTTAGAATCTAGCCCATCAATCTCCTAGGGAAATGGTAAAGGTGCCTCTATGTCATCCCTCTTGTATTAAGGTAAGGTAGGTGTAATATTCCATAATAGCCCAAATTTTCTCCTAACCCATGCCATGGGTACCATTTCTAGCTCACTGACTTGTCTCCCCTAACCCATAATGATCTCTATAGCCTAATAAGTTGTTCTACCTACCTTTTGGACAATGTATATGTCAGATATGGTCTTTACATGATATCTATAAGGATCAAGCCCTCAATCACATGCCTATAGTAGGTGATGTCTCACATGATGCCATCCACTTAGGTCTATTCCATCCCATCTCTCCACCATCTAAATCTAACTCGAAAGCTGGCTAGAATAGTGTTAGGTAGACCTAGTGGTCTTGTCACAATGATGTGCTAATATGACTAATAGTGTAAAATATGGTTGACACATAAATTATATCACTAACGTAGCCTCAAACCCCATAGATCTTTGTATAACTATGCCAAAAATACTAGACCTTAGGCAAAACTAGTTTTCTACTCTATCAGCTATGTAAGCACACTGATCAAAACAATTGAAAATATCCATATGTTTGTATTAGGTAATGCATAAAATATGCTCTTGATCATCATTAGGATGCTCAAATGATGCTGCTCCTCATTAGCCATGTAGAGTGGCTCATACATAAAACTCATCGAGTGGTAAGTCACCTCATTGACATGTTTCCCATATAAATTGATCATATATATATCATGATCCTCTCTCGAGCATGTAAAAAGCTCCTCACCCTAGAGTGGTAGCTATAAAAACCTATAGACATCCTCTTATGTGACTATCAACTCTTTAGTCAGTAGATTGAAGGTGTTGGTGGTATGATCCCACTTCTCAATCAATGTTATCATAAGTGACACATCCCATGTAACATGATAGTACCATTACACTCCTCCTAAACTGATGGGTACCATATGATCTCAATCATCTAGAGTAACATCTCTCCTCCTACATGTCAATAACCTTGATATATGGTCTCATAATGTAAGCTCCATCCTCACTTATATTAATAACCTTGACAGATGGTCTCCTAAACAAATTAGGTCACATTCCTTTTAATCTACTCCTTTACCAACATTTTCCCTTTTCATTAGGATAACTACACTGGTTTGAGGCACTAAAAGAGGCTATATAGGTATCACTTAGTTGACATGGGGTCTTCTAAGGTTAGCTCAGCCATAAACCTACCTTACTAATTACCCTAGGCTTCACTACCTCTCTCTCTCTCTCTCTACCCTATGCTTACCCACCTATTCCAACTCTAGGCCTCACTACCTATATTCTTGACCTTTAACACTATGACCTATCATTTAAAGCCTAGACCTCTCAACTATCTAAACTTACCTTTTAGCCTAACACACACATTTTTAGATCTTTTTCCTAGGTTTTTGTAAAACCACAATGGATTGAGGCCCTAAACTAGGTTAGGTAGGCAATACTCAAATGACATGGGGTCTTCTGAGGCTAGATCAACCATTAGGCTAGTTGAATACTCCCACAAGAGATCAAGAAATCATCCTTTCTCTTGTCTATTTATTTTTAATACTAACTGATGTTAGCATTACTACCAATGTTAGTGTTTTATCAGCCTATGTAATAACTGATATCAACAACACACTATTGACCTAGGTGTTATGTTAGTTGACATCAATAAACCTTGATGTTGTGTTGATCAATGTTGGTTGATGTCGATTGATCTTGCTAATTTTGGTGATTGACTTAGTCTTAGGGATGAATAACCTTAACCTAACCTACCTATTTCCCCTAAAAACCTACCCCCAAATCCCCCTAACTTATCCTACACCTACCAAAATATATTTTCTACCCCCAATCCTATTATATACAAATGCACCTCTCATTTAACCTAAAACTTCTGAAAATAAAATCAAAGTAGTTTGGGCTCTTACTTTATCTCATCATCTCCTCCTAGCTAGCACTACTAACTCATGTGGTCATGTGCCTCCTACTGGGTCCCCTTCTTGTGGTGCCATTTCAAATTGCTCTTAAAGCCCTAATTCTTCTCTCCAATCACAATATTGTAAATGAGTTTAGTCAGTCATCAAACCCCCTTTTGTCAGGTTTGGTTGGCTACCGACATTAGCAATATTGACCTAACATATCGATGTTAGTGCTTACACTTAACAACATCAGTAACATTTGCCTAGTTATGCCAACATAAACACTTTATTTTACTGATATCAACATATATTACTGATGTTGACAGCTTTCAAAACATATTTTTCAACATAAAAACACCCAAATTTGCACAACTTTACCCATATATTAGGGCAATTAGAGATTATATATATCTTCCCTAACCATGACAAAATGACATTGCATATCACTCAAATCTTCACCCTCAACAATTGTGCTTGGAGATCATGAATATTTCCTCACTCATGGACCCTTTTACACCAGGGGTGCATTGCTTGTCCTGACTACTTACGCTATTATACTATAGTTGGATATTATGCACATATGTATTTTAGGTGTTATAGATGGAAACCAAGCCCATCCTATCACCTTCAACCCTTTTATGTTTCCTAGGGGCACTTCCTACCTTAGATACCTGGGACACATTGACCATTGGAGCTAAAACTTTGATTGATTTGACCTGTCAACTATCATTTAAAAGTTGTGTTTTGATTACTTCTATTTGATTCCTCCTTAACCTTACTTATTATTAACATTTTAAACTATATATTATTTTATGAAGTGATTCTCAATTCTCCACCAATCACCCAATTACCTTTCTATCAAACTGGTACCTGATTCTAGTTTTTCCTCCATCGATTCCCATTTTGAGGGGGGATACCTCATCCAATACTTAGAGCATCTAATTACAATTTTTGTATTACAACATGTCAGTAAAAATTATATGACAAAAAGGGGTAAATGTAGACACCAAAATTATGTCACACACATGCATAACTCCCTACGTCAAAATCTCCTTAAACCCATTTTAATAATAACAATTGATCTCCCTAACCCATACTTTTACCCCTTACACATTTAATTAATTTAAAATACTTAAATAAGTTAATTAAAATATCCTATTTCCATACTTGGCCACCTCACCCTGTTACTAATTCTCCTCTAGTGAGTCACCTCAAGACTTAGTCCCCTCATCATAACTACCTAAGACTTATTCCCACTTCTAAACTAAATCCTAAATAATTACTTCCTTCCTAACCTCTTATTTTTACCATTTTATAATGGGTGTCATAATTGGCACACATAATAATATAAAACAAGCCAACATGGAAAGTTTTACCTATTATAAGGTTGTTGATGTCATTGAACCCAAAACTAACATCGATAGGATACCTGTTGACATTGGTAGGATCACCGACATTGGCATTATAAGCCAAACTCCAACCTATAGTTTAGGTCAACAAAAATTAATAAAATCAATTATTACTCTCATTTAGGATCTCATCATTATTTTTTTAACATCCAAGCTTACAATCACTCTGTATAGGTCAATCACCATCAGCAACTGAACTCTTGAGGTTCAACAACGTCCACTTCTCTATATTCAAGCATTCAGGCTCAAACTCCTAGATAGAAATCATTAACCTAGAATTTATCATTAAGTGACCATCATAACTAAGTATATCACTAATATTTTAGATTGTTTAAATATTTATTTTTATATTTATTTACATCTACCTTGTACTACTTTATGCAATTTTGACCATACCCCTGTGAGGGAGTTAAGCTTCCTTGCTTGTTTCTCCTTACGTGCATACCAAACCTCTGACCAAACTTAACCAAGCCATAAACTCCCTCTCCTAACTCTCTCAACCTATCTAACCTGATCCAAACCATTTCCCAAACCTAAAAACTCCTTCTATAACCTCTTGGATAATTATTTCCCCTATCAACCTCGATAACCTAGTTGACCTTAGTCACCTCCTATCAAACTCAGTATCCTAACTAACATTGATCACCTAACTACTGACCTTGGTAGCCTAATTGATATCAATAATACTCTTACCGATGTTTGTAACTATCAATTCCCCAGCCTCTTCAAAACCTACCTAGATAACTTATAAAATACCAACAAAGCACCTCACCTACACCCTACCACTCTATATTGTGAATAGGTTGTTAAAAATGGTAATCTTATCACTCTTTCCCTCTCTATTTACCTCTCTTTTAGTTATTTATTATTATTTTACCTCTCAAAAGTGTACTATCATCTCTATCAAAGTTTCAAAGTTCTCAGAACAAGCGCGTAGCTTAACAGCCCACTCATTTATTTGATAACAAACATCTTATGGTAGTGCTTCCTTATTTACATGTAGTCTTCCCTAGAAAAACAGAATTTATCACAATGTTTGGATATGGCACACAAACCAAATTTGGGTTATTTCTAATCACTTATCCCCATCTTTCTCTCTATTTTCCTTTAGACTTAAAATAGACAAAATATAGTGAAATAGGTATAGTTTTCTAGGCATGAGAAATAGCTACCTTAGAAAACTTTCTGGTCTAAGTTATAACCTTTCAAATAAGGGTCTACAAAAAGAGTAACCTTTAATTGAGATCAACAAGCTTTTTATAATTATTTTTCTTAGACGAGTAACTATGCTTATTCATGCATGTGTAATAGCTAGAAGCAATAATCACTAGTCTTAGATATACTTGTCCACAAAAGAAACAATTTTTGATGTGACATTCCAAGAATAACTAGAATTTATTTTTGCCTTACCCTTATTTCCCTTTTTGATTTTTCTTTGATATCTACCCACCATATAGTAATTATCCACCCATCTATCTCACTTAGTGATTAATTTCTATTAGATTCCACCCATCCATCCATAAAACTTGGTTAAATAATCCACAAGCTCAAGTTGTTATTCCATCACTTGGTTATTTGAACCAAATACTTGTAACTCATTCCTTGGATTGGAAATTCATTCCATAGAGATCCAAAAATTTTGTACTATACCTCATTTAACCTTTTATGGTATGTATTAGACCCACATCAACATATCAAAAAAAGATGGTGCTAGGAGGAGGGAACACTTTTATGTTTTCTCAATAGTAGAGGTTAGTCACTATGTAGAGTTGGACTAGAGAGACATAAGAGAGTAATAATTTATATATCCCAATCTATCCTTTTGGTTTCACCATTATCAAATCCTAAGAGGCATATACTAGTACCTATCATCCCTAAGATATACCAAACTAGGATGCCTTACCTTGTAAGAAACATTTTTCACTTTGGTTAATCATATCTTATATTGCCATCCCTAGAAACAACATGATCTACCAAAGAATCCATAAAATTTATTGTTTACCTTTTCCCCCTTAAACAGGAGGATGAAAAAATAATATATCAAATATTTCAAGGTTTTTATGAGATTAATGAATGTTAGTATAGACTTTTTTCATTTAATCTATAAGATTATTCTTATGATTAGTATCTCAATTTGTAAGAAAATTCTATCACCTCATAGAATGAGTGTAAAAATACATTTATTACATAATTTTGGAAAATGACTAATCCAATTTTGGTGTATCAACATTTCACCAGCATGAAGAGGGAACCCAATGAGTTAATTTAGGTCTTCAATGCAATATTTCAAAATATGTACACTCGATTAAATGCCACATATAAGCTATTATAGATATAATCACTAGGGGGGGTGAATCAGTGAGCCCATATATTTCAATTTCAATTACGGTACTTTCAAACTATTAAATAGTCAATATATATAAACTTGATCAAGCAACATAAATAATAGAGATCATTTATTCAATGCATATACAAGATCAAACACAGAACACGTTGATCCTATGGGAAACCCTCATAGGGTATAAAACCCACTATCAAGCCTATAAAACATGGGTTATTACCCTATAATAAATTAAAAACAAGATACTGATCAACGTAGTAAACCATGATCATATCCTCCTAACCAAAGGTATTTAATGAAACCTCTATTTCATAAGAAGCAGCTACCCCAAAGGAAAATCAAATCCTTTAGACCTTCCTTGAAGTGAAAAGATCCACTTTAGAATTTATGTCTTTAACGTATGATGATGAATATATATTTATCTAACCCATACACAAACTTCCTCTCTATCTCATACAAGCCTCTCACATAGGCATGCCATAATCTCTCTCTTTTACTTCACTCAAACAATCCTCATATGCATACTAAGACCTTTTCACATATATTCAAACTACAATATCCCTTTTCTAAAATCATAAATATGACCTATAGATCATATATATAATCATCAATCTACTCTGGTTATCAACTCATCTAACTAGGCACTATACCTCACCTTCACTCCATAACTCTCACATCCACCTTGCATAAGTATTTATCACAAATCTTCAACATAAAAGTCTATAAATAATCATATTTTATTTCACTATATATAGCTATAATGAATTATCAACATCCTAGTCAACCAAAAAACATGACTTCAACCTTAAGGAATCTTGCATAGGTCACACTTAAGCACAAACCATTTTTAAATAGGCCTAAGTCACTTTTAGGTCTTATGGAGACCCATTTAGCTCTTTGACACTTCTCTAAGAAAACTAAGAACATAGGAACACTTTTATAACTCATTAAACCATTCCACATGATCTATAGGTCCTCCTTGAGTTCTCATATCCATCACAGTACCCTTTTGCTTAAGCACAAATCACTTAAACAATATTTTGTACACTTAGTCACCATCAATGAATACACAATCAAATTATAAACCTTTTCTCATACGACATATAATTTTTCAAACCTTAATAATTCACATAGATCATCCTTATGGATTCTATAACATTATCCAATAATTAATTCATTGTTAAACATCTAAACATCACTAATACAAACTCAAACATACTTCTTAGGTTACTTGCAGGACATACACAAAAATATAATCAATTTTAAACCTCAATATCTTTGACTAAAAATAAAATTATACCTTTAATTTTTCATTTCCATATGCACCTTGTAATCTCTAAAACTTCACGTTTTACTTCATGTTCAAATTTTTTATAGATCAAAATTTATGGCTCAAAAACTAGACATTGGTATTTTTCTTTACAAAATTCAAATATTCAAATTCAAATGATCACGATTAAACTTCAAACAATTGTCCTCATCATGTTACTTCCTAAATTTTTTTAAAAAAACTTCTCTATCTATATCATTAAAAATATATCAATCTTTAATCCATATTAATTTACTATCCAAACGTTAAACTTTACTCACTTTGACCTCATCTTGTGCACCCTTGCAATATTGATGAAATACGCATCATCGATCTCTATAGATCAACCAGTATTTAAATAAAAAGACTCACCATTAGATATATCTCAAAAATATTTATATTGTGAAACTTGGTACCCTTATGTGCCTTATGATCATTTTATTATCATCCATGTGCTTGTGCCATTTGGTAGCCTCTCATGCAATGTTGACTCTTGACTTGTCTTATACCATTGATCTTTGTTAGTAGGAACCACTACTCACCATTCATCTTCTATCAAACTAGAAAGATTTTTATTATTGTCACCTATATATTTTAACTTTGACCTCATGCTTCAATGTGAATAAACTTGATGGTCTCTGACCCATCACTGTCTGTAAGTGCAACTTTGAAGATTTATTTCTGAATTTGACAACACTTCAAGACCCCAAATTCTTAGGGTAAATTATTGATATTATAGAAAATATGTCCAATATATCCTTTGAATAATATTAACCTTATATTTACTTGAAATAAATATACAAAATTATTGGTTCATCCATGTCTACATGATGGTTTGTGATGGTCTAGAAAATATTGCAAATTGCTTAAGAAGCCAACCTTGCATGTCCATATATTTTACTGTGCTTCAGCTGTTAACCTAAAAAATAGTGAAAATCAAGTAGAAACAAAAATAAACAAACCCATATTATCACCTTCTCCTAAAAATTAAACACATGTAAGATATGACATCATTAAAATTCCTACTTGACTCTTCTTACCTCATGCAAATTTGGCTATTTATGGGAAAACACTATCAAAATACTTGAGAGCCTGACTTTGCGCCCACATATATTTGAATATTATTAGGTGCATGAAATAGGACTTAGTTTATATAAAACATGTAATAATTTGATCACAACCATATGACAAACTCTGCCTGACTCATTTACACATGGAAATGATGACATTAGTAAACTACCTACTCAAATTTTCTACCATTGGACCCAAAATGTCTAGATGAGAATAATGATTAACCAAGTGAATTAAACTCATAAAAAAAAGGCTCTCTAATCATCCTTGAACACCTATAGGACCCATTACACATTCTCAAAACTTCAAACTTGTCCCTAAATAAATATAACCATCCCAAAATTGAAGATCAACTAAGCCAACTTAAAGAACACTAAGACAAGCACATTACACACTTTGTCATTGTCACATAGGCTATCAAATCACTTTATCCAATCACAATGACACCTCCATGAAAACACCATGACATCATTGAAAAATATATAAAAATATCCCCTTTTATCATTGACGTCAACAAACATCACTCAACTCACATTTTCTCTCTTCAAGCACACTCACACTAGGAACTTTCTCCCCCTCTGACACAATGACAAAGTGGGAACCAACTAATCTTGAGGACCTGAAAAGACTAAAAATAGGAAAGGACCATATTATAAAAATGATACAAACTCTTCCTTTCTTTTATCCTAACTCTTCATGCCTTGACAACTTCCTTTTGCTCCATGCCAATACTCTCTTCAATCAAGAACTACAACAAATGAAGAAAGGACACATAATTATGACTGGGTTTAATCAAGTCATCATACCAAATTTATTAAATTATTATTATTATTATTATTATTATTATTATATATCACGACATATTCAATATGACTAAAGCATATCACATATGCTTCCCCTTACATCATGCAAAGCTCATCAAGCCATTCAAGATAACTAAGTTAGCTCCCCTAACTCTTTGCATACCACCTTGTACTTCTCAATGATGCATTACAATCTGATTTAATTCTTTGGGAAACATCTGAGAGGGACTCCCCCTAATATCTATAAGTAATCTCATTACTTGATCATCTTTAGATCTCTATACACCATGAGGATCCTCAACATAGGCCTACTAGCCTCCTTTCTCATGATATTCCTAGGACCATCAACATAACTTCATAACACTTAAAAAATAGTAAATATACACTTAATAAACATGACAAATCACATTTAAATACTCAATCCTTATTCTTTTGGAGAAATTGAACAAAAATCACTCTTCTTCTTACTAGGTATGTCTTGTCCCCTTATAGCCCTATCTAGAACTTGCATAACCCACATCTTTTAATAAACACACCATCAATACCTAAAACTTCATATATAGATCAATATAATATTCCCCCTTGAGCACACCAATTTTCAACACCTATGTCATACTCTATAGCATAATTCCTTCACAAACCTGTTATCTAATTAGGCCTCTAATTTGAAAAAAAACTAAATAACATGATAACCAAAAACCTTCAAATCTATATGAAGATTTATTTCACAACCCATTTGGATCATTAAAAATATTAGTAAGACTCATACCATAATTCATAAGTCAAATCAATTTTTTTAGTAGAGCCTAGAACCTTAGAATCTCAAAATAAGTAAGGTTAACAAAACACCTTCTAGTCAACACACACTCCTAAAACTTCTTGCCCACCTAGAGATAGCCATTACACACTTATGGAACAAGATTATATCTTCCATAACTTTGATAACCCATACATCTTATAACCCATTTTTAGGCCTGCATACTCTTGATAATAGACTAAGAAACTTGAGAGCAAATAAAAATATCTAATTTGACTTCAACATACCTTCAGACCACAAAACCACCTTGAGCATTCTATAATAACTACAAAAAACCTTTCTATATAAAAGGATCATCTTAAAATGTCATAAATATAATTATGCCACTTGGAAACACTTATTTTGATCTTGTAGACTTACCATAAGACTATCAACATCATGACATTATCACAACATATCTTCTACGTAGACATACCTAATCCAACTAAAAACACTTATCTCTAGACTTCAAGGACATTTTGAAGATCACCAAAGAAACACTTTCTTCTCCATTGAATTGAGTCTCTTTAATAAGCATATATAGAGACATCCTTTACACCAAAATGCTCTAAAATAAAGTGAATCCAAGAGGGGCCCACATCTCTTTACTAACCACTAAAATCCTCTTATAGATATAAGACTTCTTTCTCTTGTTCTTCATCTATTTATTATGAACTATGGAAATTGGTTCCTTTTCTATATCACTCTCCTCTTTTAAGATAGAATTGACAACACATGGAGAAACTATGGAATATTGACATACGTTTTCAATTGAATCATCACCCTTGTAGCTTAGATACTCATCACTAATTATAGACAATTGATGTTATTTTCTTGAAGCTTTCTCAACAATATCATAATGTTCACCTGGATCCATACACATCTCAAGACTATCCTCAAATAGTACATTGGTCTTCTCTTTGAGCTTGGTCTCTTCATTCACAATATGAGCAGTTATGAAAGATATTGGCGCTCTTCACATTATAAATAATTTTAAACCATAAAAAATAGATTACTTGGACCTTCAATATTATCATGACTCATATTTACCATCTTTAGCTTCAATGAGTTAACTTACCTTCTTCCTTGCATTTTAGGAGCCTGATTGAATCTATTATGACTTAATGGCCTTTACTTGTAGAATATAAGAATGTGATCTCTCTTTTCATATTAGTATTAAACCATAATCCTTGATGGAAACTCATATTGTCTTACCATGTTTAGACAAAACCTATCAATGTGTCTAATGTCATGATAATTAAAACAAACTACTCTTTTTGAAGAATACTTACCTTGCCATGCATTATTTAGATAATGCTTAGCAAAGTGTACTTCATTAAGATATTTGAAGCAATTAAACTTTCTCATACCTTTTGATTGATGACCCCCATCATATTCCCATGAAAAATAATTCTTAATAGGTCTTCTATATTATCTAGCTCTATTCCCAAACTAATTACAAGTATAACAGTAACCATTGAGATTTGCATACCTCATAACATTTGGTTATCTGATTTGATTTGCCTTCATTCTACCAGCACCTTCATTCCCTATCTAATGATTTATTTTCAAAGGATGATCCACCTTTTTTTCATTCACATTCATGTCAACTTGAGAAGAAACTTTGGGATCTTCATTAAAAGCCAATCCAAATCTATCACTAGCTGACTTTTGAATCATTAAGAGATCATCAAGATCATTATAAATTTTATCAAGATTGACAAATGATTTCACCTTACTTACAGAATTCTCTAACTCATATTTCAAAGACATAATCTTATAAACATACTTTTAAAATTCATCTTATTTATCTTTTGGGATTGTAGATAGGATTTCTAATTGACAACTAAAATGTGTGACCATATATTCATGCTCCTTGTCATCTTCATTCATTCTTGGCTCAAATACACTGAATTACCCCTCATAATGTTTGAGTTGATATTTCATCTTATTTTTAATATTCTTATCAATCTTCAATTCTTCAATATAATTTATCAATGTAGCCTCATAGTCCACCTCATCTACATCATCATCTAAATCACTACAAATAGACTCCTTTTGATGTGAGTAACTACCTACCTCAACCATGAATAGGGATTTATCTTAAATAGTACCATCATCTTCATGATCATACTCAAAGTTACTAGCTTGACTCTCATCTGATTAACTACAATCTTATATGATGTAGAGACTCTTATTGTCCATAAAATACTTCTTATTATCAAACCTTATTAATCCCTTTTTTCTTTTAATAGACCTAAATGATCTCTTACCATCATTATTACCTTGATCATGATATTAATCATCATCCTTCTTATAATTATGAGGGCACTTATTAGCAAAGTGTCCTATCTCACCATAATTGAAGTATTTGAGGGGTATTTACCTTTATACTTACCTGAACCTGTTCTCAATTTCTTTGAAATCAAAGTAATTAGTTCATCATCATCTATGTCAAAAATGTCATCCTCTTTGGTTTTATTACCTTAGAACTTATTCTTTTAGTTCATCTTTGTCTTAAATGCTACTTCCTTCTTTGGTGGTATATCATCAATCTTCCTCATCTCATAAGTAGTAAGGGTGCCATGCAATTGATCCACTTTTAACTAAGACCATGAATTTCTTCTATAGTAGATAATTTTAGATAAAACTTGGGGAATAGAGAATTTAATACCTTTTGAATAATATTAATCTCTTCAAGGTTCTCTCCAAGACCTCTGATGATGTTCATAATCTCATCAACTCTCTATATAAATGATTCCAAATAATCTTATTCATTCATCTTGAGACTTTCAAATTACCTTCTATAAGTCTACAACTTAAAAAGCTTAGCCTTTTAATATACTTCATCAATGATCTATATTTTGTCACATATATCTTTAGTATATTTACAATGGATTACCTTGGTGTATTCAGTGTATGAAACACCAAAAGTAATAACATGCATTTCTTTGGAAGTTTTCTCAAACAACTTCTTGTCTATATCACTAGATGGAGGAATAGGAGGAACAACATAACCATCCACAATAGACTTCTATACATCAAACCCTAGGGAAAAAATATATGTCCTCATCCTAGCATTCTAAAAGGCATAATTAGATCCATTAAACATTGATGTTTTCTTAGTATAGAAACCTCTTTGATGACTACCCATATTGTCCCTTGGTCACCTTCAATCTATCAAGTGTTTACCAAAGGACCTAATCTGATACCAACTATTAGAGGTACAATCAATGAGAAGGGGTGAGGTGAATTAGTGAGCCTAGATATATAAATTTCAATTTTAGTTCTTTCAAATTATTAAATAGTTAACATATATCAACTTGATCAAGAAACATAAACAATATATCTCATTCATTCAATGCATACACAAGATCAAACACATAACACATAATTCTTATGGGAAACCCTCATGGGGAATAAAACCCACTCTCAAGCCTACAAAACACTATTATATCATAATAAATTAATAACAAGATAATAATTAACTCAACAAACCTTGATCATATCCTCTTGACCAAAGGTATTTAGTGAAACACCTATTTCACAAGGATAAACTACCCCTAAGGAAGATAAACTCCTTTGTACCATCATTAAAGTGAACACATCCACCTTAGAAAATAAGTATTCAACACCTAATGATAACTATATATCTATCTAACCCATGAACCAAATTTCTCTCTAACTCATACAAGAATCTCACATAGGCATGTCACAATCTCTCTCCTTTTTCACTCAAACTATCCTCATATGCACACTCATAGCTCTTCACATATATTTAAACTACAAGATTAATTTTCTAACATAAAAAATATGAAATATAGATCATACACATAGTCATAAATCTACTCTAATTATTAACTAATCCAACTGGGCACTCTGCTTCTCCTTCACTCCATAACTCTTACATCCACCTTGCATAAGTATTTGTCAAAAGTCTTCCATATACAAGTCAATAAATCATAATTTTATATATATATATATATATATATATATATATAACATGAATTATCAACATATTTTTTGGACACAAAACATGCCTTCAACCTTAAGGCATATAACATAGGTCACACTTAAGTACAATCCACTTTCAAATAGGCCTAAGTCACTTTGAAGTCCTATGGAGACCCATTCATATCTTTAACAATTATATAAGCAAAATAAAAACATAGGAACACTTTTAAAATTAATTAACCCAAGGAAAATTATATATATGTCCTCTTTAGGTGTTGATATCCATCATAGTACCCTTCTACTTAAGCACACATTACTTAAATAATACTTTATGAACACGGTCACCATGAACAAATACACAATCAACTTGTAACTCTTTTTTCATACTAAATATGACTATTAAAACATTCATAATTCATAAATATCATCTTTATGGAGTATAAAACATGACCCCATATCTAATTCATCATTAAACATCTAAACAACACTAATACAATCTCAAGCATCCTTCCCAAGTTACTTGCAGGACATACATGAAAACATAGTCAATTTTGAACCTCAATATATGTGATTGAACATAAAATTAGACCATAAATTTCATCTTGGAATCCTATATAACTTTTATTTTTACTACATGGTCAAATTAACATAGATAAAATGTTATGGCTCAAAAACTAGACATTAGTCTTTTCCTTTAAAAAAATCAAATATTCAAATTCAAATGATCACGATTAAACATTAAAAACTTATCCTTATATTTTTTATTCTTGATTATTTGGAATGAACTCACTCCATTTATCTCTTTCTAAATATATTGGTATTTAACCCATAGTAATTTACTTTCCAAATGTTAAACTTTAGTCACTTTGACCTCATCTCTTACACCCTTGCAATATTGAATAAATATGCATCATCGATCTCTATAGATCAACTAGGTCTTTAACTAAAAATTCATAGTATTATATCTAGATCAGAACTCTTGAGATCATGACACTTATAAACCTTTCATTCCTCTTGAGCATTTTACTATCATTCCATGTGTTTGTGCCGCTTGGTAGCCTCTCATGTAATGTTCACTCTTGACTTGTCTTGTACCATTAATATTTATCAGTACCAGCCATTTCTCACCATTTATCATGTATTATACTAGTGATCTTGTTACACTAATCACCTATACATTCAAAATTTGACCTCATGCTTTAATTTTAATAAACTTAATGGTCTTTGACCCATCACTATCTATAAGTGCAACTTTGAAGATTTATATCTCAAACTGGATAACACTTCAAGACGCCAAATTTTCAAGGTAGATTATTGACAATATAGAAGACATCTCCATGATATCCTTTGACCAATATTGACCTTCCAAGTATCTAAAATACATTAATAAACCTAATGGTTCATCTATGTCTGGATGATGGTTTGTGATGGTTTGGAAAGCATTTTGAACTACCTAGGAAGCCAACTTTGTAGTTACATATCTTTTGACATGGTCTAGTGTTTGACCTAAAAATTAACACAAATCAACTAGGCAAAAAATTAAACAAACCCATATGATCACCTTCTCTTTAAATCTCCACATGTGTGAGATATTACATCATCAACTAACTATTAAGATCTTGCCTCATGTAAATTTGGCTATGGGAAAACACTATTAAAATACCTCGGATCCAAACTTTGCACCAATATATCTTTGATTGTGCTTTAGTGCATGACTTAAGACATAGTTTATGGAAACTAGTGACTAATGTGATTAAAACCATTTGAACAACTCCCCTTGATTCATTCACATGCGGTAATAGTGATATCAATACACTGCCTACTCAGATTTTCTACCATTGGACCCAAAATGTCTAGATGAGAACATTGATGAACAATGAATTCCACTCATGCACATAAGATCTCCAATAATCCTTGACCTTTGATAGTACCTCTTTTACATAATTTAAACTTTAGACTCATCCCTAAAAAAATTTAACCATGCCAAAACTAAGGATCAACCAAGATAGCTTTAATCACACTAACACAAACACATTGGAGACTTTGTCATTATCACTTAGGCTATAAAAGCACTTTAACCACTCACTAAGACACATTCATGACATCACCATGACATTATTAATATCTCTATAACATATTTAAAATGTATATTTAATTCTTGAAATATACAACAATTCTTTAGATCCCTTGTGATGTTTTTACAAAAAGCTACTATAGTTAATACTTTTACTTTGGCAATCCAAGAAACTGATTTGTGAATTTTAGGAAAAAATGAGTGTTATCCCTATTTAATAAAAAAGTATGAGTAGGATAAATTAGTAAATAATATTCATAATTAAATATACTAGTTTGTGGAATTAGATTGCAATAAGACCTTTTCTAAAAATAGCAATGAGAGAGAAAATTAAACTTAGCTTATTATAGACTATTTTGACTGGGATAGGGTCTATAAATTTTCAAGAAAAAATAAGACACTATCAAAAATAAGTTAGTAAACTTCATTTATTGATTAGATAGGATCACCATAACTAGACACCCTAGGCTCTGGTGTTGTAGTCCTTCCCTAGTGTTGTTGTCCTTAAGATCTAAGCTTTCTAAGTTTTGTTCACCTGCTCAATGTAAATTTGTGTACCAATTTTTAGGTCCTTGTTGTCAATATAGCTCCTATAGAGCTGACTATTCATGTACTTATATCTTCTATTCAATTGAAATAAACTTTGGTAAATGTGGAAAAGGGATTGGTGTGTGTAATATGTATTGGGCATGCTTCACACCTCATGTGTGGGTATGATACCCACATACCAAAACTCTGAGGAGGGATCAAGCCATATGTAGTTCTCCCTTTAAGCATAATTAGTATAATAGTGAATGAAATACAAGAGATTCTAAAACTAGGTATGCTTGATATGGCTAGGGATTAGTCTAAATAATTGATTTAGCTTGAAAGTGTATAGGTTGGCTCTATGCAGAGAATAGGGAAGATTGATTGAGTGATATTAATTGTATTCTTTCTTATTTATATGATATTTTCCAACCCTTTCCAAGTGATTTTTAAATCAGATTTTATAGGGATATGTTGGTCATGGGTTAGATGAAAACTAGAATATGCCAACATAATGGACATGAGAAATCAGGGAAAAATGATAACTTGGGATCAAAATGTGATTAGATAGGAGCATTGAAAATGGGACACCCTAGGATCCAACCCTATTATCAAAATTTAGCACTATTTTCTTATGAAAATGAGACCTAGGGTGATGGAATAGTCATGAAGAAAGGGTCTTGGCTCAACTAGGGTCAAGTTTGGAAGGTCATGGATGATTGGGAATCAATGAAAACAAGCTTGAGAGGGTCTAGTGAGAAATCAAGAGGGACCTAGTGATTGGGTATATTTAACCATGCTCAATTTACCATTTTTTTCATTTTATGTGACTACGTTTTCCCCCTTTATTCTAGTGATGAAGTAAAGTGAAATACTAGGATAAAGGAAAATAGAAAGTGTACTTAAACTTACTTGCAAAGGTGAAGCCCATGAAGCTTATGTGATGCTGAGTAATGTTGGATGGTGCATAGAGAGCACATTTTTCAAGTGTGAATCTATGAAATGAAATAAAGAATAGATTAGTTCTTATTATATGAAATGTAAAATAAGAACATAGAAAGCTAGGCAAGAGAGAAAGGAAGAAAAGAGAATGAATACACCTCACTAAGTACATGAACTAATACAAAACCTATTATGATACTGGGTAATGTTGAGTAATGTTGGATGTGTTGTATGATGCTATACCAAAAGTTTTATCATGAATGGAGCTGATTTCTAAATTCCCCAAAAAGTGGATCAAGAATGCAAAGGCTTTCCCTTTGGGTCCATCCTCACCTACTAAGTGAATCTAGATGGTCATGTATATGATAATCAATTTCTAAATTATATGTCCAATCCATCTTAATAGGTGGCTCAAGAATACAAAGGTTGGTCCTTTGGATCCATCGTTTCCTACTAAGTGAAGCTAGATGATCATGCATGTGATAATTAATGTCTAAACTATGTGTCCAATACCTTTGAATAGGTGGCTCAAGAATACAAAGGTTATCCCTTTAGATCCATAATTTCCTACTAAGTCAATATAAATTATCATGCATGTGATAATTGATGTCTGAATTATGTGTGTAATCCCTCTAAATAGGTATCTCAAAAATACAAAGTTCTTTAGCTCCATTGTTTCCCCATGAAGTGAAGCTAAGAACTAATACCGGTATATACAAATGTGTATGTTGTATGAGATAGATTATAAAGAATATGAATGCTCTGAAAAACTAACAATATGGCATGGATAGCTAAATTTGTGTTAAAAACTAGGCTAATGTTGACCAACTTGTAAAAGATGGAGACTAGGCTTCTATGAAAGCCACTCCAAAATTGAAAATTTGGCTTTTGTGAAAGCCACTCAAGTACTCAGGAATGTGGAGGTTAGGATTGTATGAAAGGTAATATAAAATGATGCCAACCACCTGTAGATGAAATAAGGAATGCAAATAGTAATAATACTTGTGTAATGTTGAAAATAAAAGAAAAGAAGCAAAAGTGATGTATAATCTAACCCCAATCACTAGTGTTTAAAACATGGATTTTGATTTAGAAGTTATAAAAACTATCGCATCTAAAAATAGAAGTGAGGAAAAATCATGTTTTTTATGATGCTCCATATTTCTATAATCTTTGAGAAAATTATACTAAAAAATGCTGATCTAAATTGGTTTAATTGTGCAAAATAGTAGTTGAATCTACCTTTCTACCTACTTCTAGAAAACCTAATTTTTTTGGGTTTTTTGTATAAGAGCACTAAAAATAAGACATGCTAGTGTTTGAAATTATAGTCTAGTCTTGGTTTTGTTTTCTTGGTTTAAAACTAATCATTATTTAAAAATCTTGACTGTTTGTCTAGTCTATTCTGAGTGGTTTGATGACTAATTGTTGTTTTGGTTCTAAAACTACATTTTTTGACCAATAGGAGCTCTAATTTATATATCAAAACCCCTATTTATTTCCCGCTCTTTTGAGGGTAGGAATATGTACCCTACAATGACTTCCCTCATAATAACAAGCTACATAAGTGTGTTAAGATAGAAATATATATGATATAACAATGATAATTGACAAGATACCTCAAGATCTAGCATGTTTTGATTTGAGAGACTTTTATATCAATAGGGATATGCATAGATAGATGTAAAAATGTAATAAAATGTGAAATGTTCTAAACTATAACTAAAAGTATTAGTTGTTATTTTTATTATTTGTTAGTTTGTTAGTTGGAGGGATGGAGCATGGTGTCCATCATGGCATCTAAGAAAGTAGGAAAAATGCATGATATGAATCATGGTATTATAATCAATTGGAATCAATCAAAAAACAAACACAAAAATAAAGAAGAAATATGCATACAAGGGTGGTGAATGGGTCAAGTAAAGAAGGGACATGGGCACATGTCACTCAAAATAAAAAAACAAGCATACAAGGCATGTTCAAATTCCACATAAATATATAATTGAAACAATAAATTTGGCATGGAAGACAGAATCACATAGAGGAGTATAGGAAAAGGACATTAGCAAATATCATAAGTCACACACATGAATAGAAGAGGACATTAGAAAATGTCCTAAGGCACATATAGTAGATAAGTATGAATATGAAATACAATCCAAAAAGCTATGATAATCAAGAAGAGAAAACATGTAATAATTGAAAAGATAGAATCACATCTAACTAATCAAATAAAGAGTGAAAGTATACAAGACATGTTTAGTACAAGACTAGGTATATACTAAGAAAATAAACAAGTGTTAGATACTAGTGAAATGTTGATATAGTAATTTGTTTAAGTTAGTAAGTAATGTACATCAACATGATAACTAAGAGTGTGTAGTGTAGGAATGACATAAATTGGATGGTCTAGTCATGTAGAAGATTCCCTTAGGGGGAAAATATATCAATATGTGTCATGAATGTAGAATTAACATGCCCCCTCAATGGGTAGAGTGAATTAATCAAGTAGCTAAAAGTCACTGCACACACTCAAAGAAGATTAAGTGAAGCATGATAATGTAGATAAATTGACATACAATAGCATGAAACAAAAAGTGTTAGTCATAGCATAGTAGTAGTAATGTAAAGCATGGATGATGCATACAATCGAAATGTTTATGTTATTTCAACATTTTTAAATGTTTTTGTTTTTGAAATGTTATATTATTTTTGTATTTTTAGAATATTTTGAACTACGTATAATCAAGTAGAATAAAATATGTATAGGTATTATTGAGGAAAAATGATACTAACTAATGAGTCTCATGCAAGACTCCCTATCATGGTGTCTTGTATCAAGGAGTGGAATCACGTGTGATCTTGAAGCATGATGTAAATGCAGAGACTATGAATCTAAAACTTATATATGATATAAATGTTCTAAAATCTCTAAATTAGAATTTGATTATGGGGCCCCTCTATAACTTTGAGAAGTAGATGTAATTGTGGGGCTCTTAGGGACCCATTTAGAAGTAGGAAAATCTCTCTAAACATATACTCTATGTATAGATGCATGATATCTCAGTGAAAATGCTTTGGGTGTGAATACTATAGCTAGAATAAGTCTAGAATCCTAAAACTATGGAAGTGCATGAACCCTTTGTACTAGAAATGGATGATTTTACTATGTTTGAATCTAAAGTGGAAGAGGAACTAAAATTGGAGGAGAAGATGAAACTAGTGAAAAAATTGAAACTAGTGGCAAAATTGAAATTGTTAGTTAAAATAAAACTATTGGTGAAACTAAAATTGGTGGCAAAAAAAATTGGTGACTAAAAATTGGTAGATGGTTCTAGAGTGAGGAGTGGTAACTCATGTCGAACTCTGCCAACTATAACAACCTGTTTAGCATGAATGAATTTCATGCATATGTGAAATGTAGAATGCAATATTATAAGTTATTGAATCCATGGTCAACCAAGTAACATATCAAAAATTCTTGTGCTTGGAACTATAGTGAATGGCATAGCCACATGTGTAGGACTATCCTATAGTGGAATTACTATCTCACCAAATAAACTCTATATATTCCCACTAGAACCACTATTAACTATGTCTATTGGAGTGATATACTACTTTAAATAATTCATATTCTATAGTAGTTTCAAGGTGCACATGTTAAGACTAGAACCATTGTCAATAAGCACAATTTGAATAGGTTGATTATAAATGTGAGCTCTGATAAAGAGTTCATGATAATATAAATCATCCTCAATGATATCCTACTCTTAGAAAGAGATAGAAGGTCTAGATATAACTCTAAAATTGTATACACCGTTCATGTTGCTTAAAGGATGTAACTCAACTGAAGGTGTTCAGTATGTATTTGGTGGTGGTTATGCATGATATGCATGATGAAACCCGGATGTGTCCCCTATAACCTATTTTTAATGTTGTGGAAATAGATTTGAGAATTTTTTCAATGCTTTATCTTGTGTTTACTTTGTTAGTGGAAGTTCAATTGAAGTGCCATGATCAATAGTGTTTGAATCTATTAGGTCTTGTATCTTATGTTTTAGATTGATGCCTATGTTTATTATGTATTGGTGCCCTATGGTAGTCACAAAATGTCCACTAATCATAAAATTTTGGAAGAGGCTTTTTTGGATCAACTTTTTGAATAGGAGGGAGAGATATGATATTAAAATCCAAAAGCTATTGTAAAACCCTAGCTAGAGAAAAAAGAAGATGTGAAAAAGTACACTAAGGGTGTGCTAAAAAAATTGTTCACTGAGGAGGTTCTAAATCTTCATTGACTTTATGTGGATTTTACCCTTTAGTATCATTGAACTTGACCTTATATGGGACTTTTTTTTTACTCTTATTAGTTGTGTCTGATGTATTAGTGTACTTTAGTTTGCCCATTAAAATTAGTTTGACTTATCTTTCCTTTAATGTGTGATGCAATTCTATGAAGGAAGAGAATCTTTGGAACATGATTAATTCATGAAGTGACGGTAGAAGAATTTGTTTGAAAATATATGGTAACTCTTAGTTTACCATAGGGATAGTCATCTTAGCCAAGATGGTCTTATACTGAAGAACATAGTCGATGAGATGCTCATTTGGTCATTGTTTCTATTAAGAAATTTAACCATATGAAACTATATCACTAATGTTGATAATAAAGTGTGCTAGGAACATGTTAGTTAATAGATTAAATTCATTAACCAAGTGATTTAGTAGACTATAGAACCATTGTAAAGTATAATCCTTTAGACTTCATGGAAATAGATTGGTAAGTAGCTAGTCATTTGGTACATAATCCAAGCATGCTATGTGAAAAGCTCTAAAATGTGTCTATATATAACCCTTGCCATCATAAAAATTAAGCTTATGTTGAACAAAACCTTGTGTTAAGGGTTTATAAGCAATGTGACATGCCAATGGTGTATATAGAAGAGCAAAAGAATCCAAATCCTACATAGGTTTAGTTGAACCTTTCTTAATATTTAGAACCCTAGATTGAAGATATCTTATCTCTTGCACAAGGTCTACCACATTAGGATATATGGATGTACTAGTTGTATCTAGTGGCATATGGGGAGGTTGGGCTGATATATGGGGTTGTTGAGATAGAGTTGCCCTCATAATGTCATTTATAGTTGGTTTCTCTATAGGAATGGAAAACTCATTGTGTTTAGCCTTTTTTATTTCCATGACAAATTTTAATATAAGAGTATGATATTGAGGATGTTCCCTTAGTATTTCTATGAAACTTTGGAGGATTAAATCTTTGTTGAGTATAACTTCATTCTCAACAATGCGTGGAAGTGGATCAGTAGTCCAATGTGGTGTAGCATGAGCATAGGTGTGTACATCATCATTAGTATTGTAATATTACTCATTGTTCGAATCATTCTAATTAAAATTGGTGTAATATAGATGTGTAGAATCTATAACTAGAGTCTAAACTAGTTGTTTATTCATATTATATGGTCAATTTTAATGAATCTAGGTGAATTTATGAGGATTACCACTAAGTATTGCACTTCATCTTGAAGGAAGAGATGTAAGGAACTTAGCTGGTATAAGAAAAACAACTTGGATAATAGTAGAAAAGATTAAATTGATATAATCTAAACAAGGAACTAGAATATGCATAGAAAGGATATGAATCTCCCAATCATGTAAGATGATAATTCAAGAAGCAAACCAAGATATAGTACATGCTACTAGGGATTTTTCAAAAATATTTTTGTAAAATACTATGAATTTTTTAAATTGAGATTAAATTTTTGAGTTACGTATTCAAGAAAAAAATTGGAAATTTATGGGAAAGTGCTTGATTTAATTGGATTTAGTAGATGCAACTAGGGTTTTGAGAAAAACAAATTTTCAAAAATTACTATGAATTTTTGAAATTTTAAGTGATTTTATAATTTTAATATGCAACTAAAAATTTAGAAAATGATTAGAAAATTATTGAGAGCTAGGTGATGTAACTAAGGTTTGAAATAAAATTATTTTTGAAATTACTATTGAATTTTATAATTTGAATCAAATATCTTATTTATACGTGTAATCAAAAAATCAAGAAATCATAGGATTAATGTTGGAAAATTACTAGGAGATAGTTGATGAAACTAGGGTTTGAAATAAATTTATTTTAAAATTTACTACAAAATTTTCAAATCTGAGAGGAATTTATGATTTTAATATTCAATAAAAAATTCAAAAATTAATGGGAAAAATCAACTAGGAATTTACCCTACGATTTTTTCACATTTTTATGTGAAATTCAAATCAAGTCAGGTTCATCAAATTGATTTATGAATTTTAGAAACAATGGAGTTTTATCCCTATTTAATAAATAATTATGAGTAGGATAAATAAATAAATAATGTTCCTAATTAAATATACTGATATATAAAATTATATTTTAATTAGACCTTTTATAAAAATAGTAGTAAGAGAGAAAATTAAACTTAGCTTATTTTTCACTATTTCGATTGAGACATGGTCTAGATATTTATATGTAAGACTGAGACACCATCATAAATAGGTTCTAAAATTCATTTCTTGATTGGATAGGATCACTAAAAATGGATACCCTATGCTCCAATGTTTTAGTCCTTCCCTGATGCTTGTCCTTAAGATCTAATCATTTTTTATTTTGTACACCTAGTCAGTGTGAGTATGTGTACCAATTTTTAGGTCCTCTCTATCAACATATTTCCTTGTATAGCTAATTCTTTACATACTTGTGTCTTTTATGAAATTGAAATAAACTTTGGTAAATTGAGAAAAGGGGTTAGTGTGTGTAAGATGAATTGGGCATGCTTCACACCCCATGTGTGGGCACACTACCTACATACCAATACTCTGAGGATGGATCAAGCCATATGTAGTTCTCCCTTTAAGAGTACTTGGTACAATAGTGAATATAATGTAATAAATGCTAAAATTGGGTATGCTTGAGATGGATACGGACTATTTTGAATACTTTGTTTAGATTAAAAGTGTATAGGTTGGTTGTATGTAAAGAATAGGTAAGATTACTTGAGTGGTCTTTCTTGTATTCTTGTTTGCTGGAATGAAATTTGCCAACCCTTCCCAAATGATCTCTGAATTAGATTTTATATGGATCTAATTATCATGGTTTATATGAAATTGCAGTAAGTAGACATAATATATAAGATAAATCAAGGGAAAATGGTAACCTAGGCTCTAAATGTGATTGGACATGAGCACTAAAAAGGGGACACCCTAGGGTCCAACTCTACTATCCAAATTTGGCACTATTGTCCTAAGTAGATGAGACATATGGGGATATATTGGACATGAAGGGAGGGTCCTAGTTCAGTTGGGGTCAAGTCCAGAGGGCCACAGATGATTAAGAATCAATGAAAACAAGATTAAGAGGGTATAGAGAGAAAGCAAGAGGGACCTAAGGATTGGGTGTCTTTAGCCATGTTAAAGTTACCAATTTTTGCATTTTATATGAGTATAAAAATATTAATATCAATAATAATATCAATCCATAACTTAGTCCCCAAAATTCAAGAGACAAAATTTTCAATAATAGACTCCCATATTTGAATATAATTACACATGCTAATCAAAATGCCCATGCATTCAACTAAAACTAGTTGTACACTGTGCTTATGATGATGCAACAAACAACAAATCATAATTATGGGTTCTTGAATAATAAAGCATAAAGGATTGGATATTAACATAACCAAAAAAATAAATATATGGATCATATTAAAATAACATTTAGTCATGTTTTTTACTCTACCAAAGTTGAATTAGATTTTATACAAAGAATGGTCAAAAAATTGAGCAATGACTTCTTGAATATGAAGAAAAGGATGGGTAATACCACTAACTATAACTACAATTAGAATTTTGGATTTCTAATATATAATAATACTTTCAACAAGCCCACCAATAATGTAGAGAAAAAATAGTCTAATAAACTACCATAGATTAATATTATGGAGACCACTTTGTCTAATTGGTGTAAGGTTCACAACACATCACATCATAGGGAATTGGATGCTATAGATTTTTGTGTAGCCTTTGAAATAATTCAAAGGGAAATGAGTAGACAAGATCAAATGATTAATATTATAAATCTTCCTCATGAATCTATCCCTTCAAGTTTACCTATTGTCTTTGAAAACTATGAGTCTCCCATCCCTAATGAAGATGAAAATGTTCTATAACATAATTTTGATGAAGTAAAAGAATTCTACCAATTAAATGGGAATAATTATAGTCTAAGGAAAAAACTACCTATCACCACTTATACTCCTCCTAATAGTACTATTATTCCCCCAAAGCCTAAAGCTTATAATAATCCTCCTCCCTCAAAAAGGAATTACCAGCCTCAACATAGAGAAGAATAAAGTAAGGGAGGATACAATAGTGTTGAGAATATGAAGAAGATTAAGGCCAATATCAATCTTCATGAAATGACATAAATCATAGAGTATAATGATCTCTTATAGAAGTCAATAATAGGGAAATATGTTTCATAAATTTACAATATAACCAATACAAATGTTATATAGAAAATTAATCCTAAGGTTTTCCCTTTCTTGCTAACCATTTGGGAATTCTGAAAGAACATACATAATTATTTTGTAGATTCTAGAGATTCATCAATGGTAATGTATAAATCCATTTTCCAAAAGATTTATTCAACCCTAAGTCTATCTAAGATGATAATTTCACAATTAGACAAAATAATATTCCCTAGTTTTGGGAGAAATCAATGATGTAATAGTTTAGGTTACGTCAGAACCTCAATTACATATTACTATTGACATATTAGTAGTAGATATTCTAGAACTATATGGGTTACTATTAAGCCAAGACTGGTCAAAGATGTTCAATAAATATATTTCCATTGAATTCTCTCATATTTGGCTACCATGGAGAGGTATTACCAACTAGATCAAGATTAATCCAGATCCTAGGATGAAGGATGCTATCATAGAGTATAATACTTCCAATTAAGAAGTAAGTTATAAGTCTGCTAGTCTTGGAAATTATACATTTACCATGAAGCATGAAACATTGGATGAAATTTAGGGCCCTTCCCAATTATAGACCCTCCATTATAGTAGAACAAGATCCAAATAAGGATAAGATGTATGTATCAAGTTGGTTGACCCATAAGGGAAGAAATAACTAGTATAATATAGGCTCTAATTTTCATGCAACAATAATAAAACCAAGTATAAGGCCTTAAGTATAGGACTACAATTTACTCTGAATAATAATGCCAAGGAATTGTTGATATACGAAGAATCTAAAATCACGATTAAGTCAAGAATATGTACTGATGTAAATTTTAATATTTAAATAAATATAATCATAGATCTTAGGATCTAATTAAATCATGTGAATCTTTCAATATAGTGGTCATTCTAATAGAACACAACTAGGTCACTGATTTACTAGATGCTTTAGTATCTGGCTTGGTACCCTTAAAGGAGTTAAAAGTGTAGAAGTTATCCATTGAATTAGTACCTTGCCCCTAGGTACTAGATAATGTTGAAATTTTAAGTGTTTGATGATGATTAGTAGATCATCTAGTTCTTGAAAAAATTAGGATGGATTGAGTCTCAGATAATTCATGATGAAGAAAGAAGACATAGGTGCTGCAAAGAATTAGATGATGAGGATGTCATCCAATTAAAGGAAAATCATCTCCAATTGGGGATGGTTTCCTTGGAAATGGATTTTGATATGAACCCTTAACCATAAAAACAAAGACAAATTAAGGTTAATGAATTCGAGTCTAGATTAGAAAACATTGGTGATGAGAGAAATACACACCTCATTAATATTTGATTAAGTTTCACTTCAGATAAAAAGAAGAATGTCAAAGAATTTATTATTAGGTATAGATATGTAATTTCATGGACCAATGATGATGTAAATATATTCAATCCTAAATTCAACACCCATATAATTCCACTCAATCTTGATCATAAACCATTTAACAGAGTCAAAGGCTAGTTAATGCTATCTTAAAAACACTGATATAGAAATAAGTAAACAATACACTAAGTACTGAGATAGTTTCTGCTATCAGGTATTCAACATGGGTGGATATTCTAGTTCTAGTCATGAAAAATAGTGGAAAAAATAGGCTTTGTGTCAACTTCAATAACCTAGATAAAGCTTTTGAGAAATATAATTATCTCCTACCCTCCTTATATGAGGTAATACAAATTGTGATTGGTTCTAGAATGATGTATTTCTTATATGGTTTTGAAGGATATAATCATATACTGGTAGAATTAGAGGATAGGATGAAAATTTAATTTATTACAAAATAGGGAACTTATGAATACAAGTGAATGCTATTTTGGATGATCAACATTGGACCAACTTTCCAAAGAATGACGGATCATGCTTTTTAAGGATTGATAGGCAAATGCATAATAATATACATGGACAATCTCCTTATTTTCTCTAAGAATAGATCTAGTCATGTCAATAATCTTTAGTCCATTTTTTTAATGTTTAGGAAGTTTGGTATCTCACTAAACCCCAAAAAGAGTATATTTGGCATTATCGAAGGAAAATTGTAGGGACACATTATCACTAAATATGGGATCACCATTAACCTAGATATAAAACATGGGATTTTAAATCTAATGTTCCTAACAAAAAAAATGAGCTCAAGTCCTTTGGAAATATTAATTTCATGAGGAAATTCATATCACAATTTATAAAGATTGTCAAAACCCTAAACATAATTCTCAAACAAGACACCAAAGTGGAGTGGACACCTAAAGCCAAACATTATTTCTAAGACATAAGGAATTCTATTTTTCAAGTCCCTATGTTGGTAAGCCTAGATTTCACTAAATATTTTTTCTTGTACTCATTCACTTCAGAGCATACCACTTTTACTATGTTCATGAAAAAAAGGGATGAAATCAAACACCCTAGTGTTTTTATGAGAACCAACATGAAAGATGTAGAGCATAAATACTCCTTGATTGACAAATATATATTCATTCTTATCAAAATATTTAAGAAGTTTAATCACTACATCCTTTAGAATAAAACCATTGCTATTATACTAGATCTTGATGCGAAGCTTATGCTAGGATAAAAATGATTTGGGAGAGCATTGAATCAAATGGATGGAAAAATTCTAGGAGTTTGATATCGAGATTAAACCCACTAAGATGGTTAGAGTATAAGGTATTGTTTAGTTGATGATTGAACTAGAACCATGCATCACCATCAAAGAAGTCTACCAAACATAAGTTTCCCAAGGGGATTAATATCAGGTATCATTCAATTTTTAATCATTATAACATGCCCCTAGGAACTCAAGAGAGATCAAAAGAGAGCCTTGAGGCTCAAATATATTCATTATATTATTAAAAATATAATATTCTAAATTAATAACTATGAAGGCATCTACTTATAGTGTGTGTCATGTGAAGAAGCCCAATAGATTTTGGAAATTATGAATTAGAATATTGGTAATGACCATCCATATAGAAATACTATAACCCATAAAATATTCATAATGGTCAATTATTGACCAATATTATTTAAGAATGATCACTTCCACATAAAGATGTGCCATAAATGATAGGTCTTAAAAAATGAGAGGTTCATGAAATAATGCCACTACAACCTATGATTGAAGGTAAGTCATTTGCCTAATGGGGCTTAGATTTAATTGGTTTCATAAAGCTAAATTATTTAGTTGAGGATAATTTTGTGTCCACTATTATAGATTATCACACTAGATGGACTGAGGCTACAACCACCAAGAGTTCAAGAGCATATGATGTGATCAATTTTATTAAATACCATATCATAACCAAGTTTGGAATACTTATTTATTTGATTTATGATAATGGGCTATCATTTCAAAAAACTTAGTTTACAAAATGGGCCCATGATACTTAGATCATAATTAATTCATCTTCCAATTACTACCCACAAGGGAATGGATTTATTGAATCGGCCAACAATAAATTCATTGATGATATCAAGAAGTTTATTGTAGATAAGTATAGAGAGTAGTATCTCTTGCTGAAATATGTAATTTGGGAAGACTAAAATCAATATAAATAGGTGCTTAAAACCTCACCATATCTACTAGATGTTAAGCATGGGATATACTGAGAGGGGGGGGGGGCTAAATTAGTATATCATATATATTATAAATATTTTCCTTAACTAAATTCCATGTAATCAAACATTCAAGATATGAAATAAAACTCAAATAATAAACACCACACAAGATAGAGACACCAGATATAATGTGGAAACCCAATGTGGGAAAAACCATAGAGAAAAATCTCAAGTATATGAATGAGCACCAACCCAAACAATATTCACAAGCCAAGCTTACAGGAGTACCAACCCCTTTGCTGAGTACCAACCCAACAACTATTTGTGAGCACCAAGCCACAGGAACACCACACCCCTTTGCTAAGCACCAACCCAACTACTATTCATGAGCACCAACCCCTTTGTTGAGCACCAACCCACAAGAGTACTAACCCCTTTGTCGAGCACCAACCCAGCAACAATTCATGAGCACCAACCCACAGGAGCACTAACCCCTTTGTGTATACCACACACCTATCTCTCAATGTTTTTATCTCAACAAATGATAGATCAATACATCTCTTTCCTCTCTCTCACCTTTGCTCTTTTAAGCTATATATAATGAATACAAATCATATTCATCTCTCAAAATTGCTCTTCTAAGATAGATATTACAATATCAAATCAACCTCTATCTCTTATATTTTCAAATGGCTTCTCAAACCTTTATTTATAGCTTTCCAAATGACCTTTGGCCTTCCCCCTTTGTGACCCTTCAATCCTCATGGAAAATGGCACCAAACTTGTATGAACCTTCATATTCTTGCCTTTGAAAAGTCATGTGGTGACCCTTCATGATCAAAAAAGTCCTTCCCTCTTTTGTCCTCATCTTGGTGACTTTTCATATTCCTTAAAGTGTCCCTTCATGAGAAATTATGCCCTTCCTCTTTTGTCTTCACTTGGTGACTCTTAGAATTCCCCAAGATGACTCTTCATGGGAAAATGCATCCCATCCTTCTTTTGTCTTTACCCCATGGCTCTTTGACTTCTCCATGGGCCCTTCTTTTGTCTCAAATGCAACCAAAAATATATTCATTAATATTAAATAAATATTAACTCACATTAGCCAAGATATATCTATTACAAACAATATTAAATGTAATGGGGCCTTTATCACCAATAATTCTAGACCTTTGACATCAATGACAATATTTCCAACAATCTCCCCCTTTGTCATTGAAGGCAACCTCAATCTTGAAAATACCACATCATACACATACCATCATCTGAAAACATACAGTAACTCCCCCTTACTGTAGCAACCTGTACCTATTCCCTGTACTTATTTTCTGTACCTATACCTATACCTGTTATTCTCCCCCTTTGACATCAATGGCAAAGGGCCTACCTAGAGCTAAAACTTAGCTACCCCTGAACTGATGCTAAACATCAATGCTAGGAAGTAATAGAAATTACTCCCAACTCCTCTCACCAATCTTTGAATGTATCCTTTGATTGTGCCTTTGAGAAGATATCTGACAAAACATATACATTGTTCCCTGTCCTTTGAGCATCTGCAATCAACTCATTTGAATATTTTATTCTAATATCACAACCTTTAGCATGAAACCTTAATGTGTATCCTTGATCACATATTTGACTAACACTCAATAGATTATGCTTAAGACCTTTTACATATAAAACATTCTTATTCTTAGTTCTACCATAATCCAAACTCAAAGTACCTTTTCTAGCTATCTTGGTAGTGGTTTTATCTCTAAATCTCATTGTACCACCATTGATCTTATTTAGAGATATTAATTTAATTTTATCTCCTGTAATATGCCTCAAACATCTGCTATTAATTAACCATGGATAATCTTTACCTCTTACATGTAGAGCTATCTGAACCATCATAGAATCTTCAGGTTGTTTCTTCTACCATGAACATGTCTGAGCCTTCTTATTGATGAATGGAGCTTTAAAACTCTGATCCTTCTTGATTTACTTGAACACACTTCTATAATACCGAGCTATGTGTCTGAAGTTGTTGCACTTCTAGCATACTATAGTCTCTTCATCAAAGCTTGATAGAGAAGAAAAAGAGTTGTGGCTTCTACTTGACTCTACTTGACTTTTCTTCTCCTTATTTCTGAAATTGTTAGCTCTTCCTCTATATTCTAATTTCTTGTGACCATATCCATTACAATAAAAAAAATAGCCATAAAAATAAGACCTGTATGTATATCTCTAACTTGATTATCTTTTGTAGCTTTGTTCTCTCCATACTTCTCTATTTGGAAAGTCCTTTGTATTCTTCACTTCTCCCCTTTTTTTTCCCTCTTTTGTAAGAGCTTTAGCATAGCTCTTTTTCTTTTCAAATTTGATCCCTATCTTATCTGAATTTGCTTTCTGACTTTCCAATATCTTATTCAGCATGTTAGTGCTATCTTCAAATTTTGAATCACTGACTACTTTATCACTGACTGCTTTCTTAATATCTTCTTTTAAAGAGGCAATTTCAATAACATACCTTTGACATTCTTTTCTTGTTATTTCCAACTATGTTGTGAGGTATTCTTCATTCTTCTTGGCTTCTTCAAAGTGTGCTTATAGATCTTAAATCATTTCCTTTGACTCTTGTTCATTTTTCTTGATTTGACACTTTAATTTTTTATTCTTCTTCTAAATATATTCTAACTCTTCTAAGGCACAAATGAGATCTCCTTCCATATTCACTTTAGCTTCCTCCTCTTCTTCTTCTTGATCATCTTCATGTATGGCCATGAATAAAATCTCTTCATCTTCTAAATCATTGACTCCACTATCTTTGCCTGAGATAGGATCCTTAGATTATAAGCTCTTCTTCTCGAATCCCTTCTTAGATTTTCCTTTGAAATTCTTCTTGTATGTAGGCTTTTCTTCTTCATCATCATTAACCTTATCTTGGCATCTAGCTAAAAAATGTCCAATCTTTCCACAATTAAAACATTTAAAAGGTATTTTTCCTTGATATTTACCTATTCTTCTTTTTGGCTTGTGAATGAAATGTGCTCCATTGTCATCTTCATCATCACTAGAACTATCACTTAATTCTTGAATCTTAGCTTTCTCCTTCCTTGATGTCTTGAAAGCTACTTCTATCTTTGAGGGTTTATCTTGTTCTATCTACATCTCATATGTCATGAGAATACCATGAAGCTTATCCATATTTAGCTTGGCTAAATTCTTCATCTCCTCAATTACCAAAACCTTTGCATCATATCTCATTGGTAGAGATCTCAAAACCTTTTGCACCACCGTTGACTCATCCAACATTTCTCCAAGACCTTGAATCTGATTTACGATTTGATTAACTCGTAAAAGATAACTTGCTATATCTTCTTCTTCTTCCATCTTCAAACATTCAAATTGCCTTCTAAAAGTCTACAACTTAGATTGTTAAACCTTTCCATCACCTTTGTAAATATTCTCAAGTTTTACCCAAGTTTCATGAGTAGATTTACATTACATAACTTTAACAAATTCATATTCACATAAACCACATAAAATAACATTTAAAGCTTTAGCATTACATTCACTTTCCTTCTTTTCTACTAGAGTAATTGCAAATGTATGTGGCTCTTCATATTCCTCTACCACTACTTTTCATATGTCGAATCCAAGGGCCATAAAATAAACCTTCATTCTCATGCTCAAAAAATCATAATTCATCCCATCAAACAAAGGTGCCTTATTTATAGAAAATCTTTCCTGTGACCCAGCCATTGTCCTTTCCCGATCTATCTTCAAGCTATAAATCTTTTCAAAAAGGAACTTGCTCTGATACCAATTGTTAAGCACAAGATATATTGAGAGGGGGTGAATCAGTATATCATATATCTTATAAATATTTTCCTTAACCAAATTCTAGTTAATCAAACATTCAAGATATGCAATAAAAATCAAACAATAAACACCACATAAGATAGAGAGAGACACCAGATATAAAGTGGAAACCCAATGTGGGAAAAACCATGTAGAACAATCTCAAGTATATGAATGAGCACCAACCCAAACAATATTCACAAGCCAAGCTTGCAAGACAACTAACCCCTTTGCTGAGCACCAACCCAGCAACTATTCATGAGCACCAACCCACAAGAGCATTACACCCCTTTGCCAAGCACCAACCCAGCTATTATTCATGATCACCAACTCAAAAGAACACCAACCCCTTTGTCGAGCACTAAACTAGCAACAATTCATGAGCACCAACACACAAGAGCACCAACCCACAGGAGCACCAACCCCTTTGTGTATACCACACACCTATCTCTCAATGTTGCAATCTCAAAAAATGATAGATCAATACATCTCTTTCCTCTCTCTCTCACCTTTGCTCTTCTAAGATAGATATAACAAATACAAATCATATTCATCTCTCACAATTGCTCCTCTAAGCTAGATATTATAATATCAAATCAACCTCTATCTCTCATATTTTCAAATGGCTTCTCAAGCCTTTATTTATATCTTTCCAAATTACCTTTGGCCTTCCCACTTTGTTACCCTTCAATCCTCATGGAAAATGGTGCCAAACTTGTATGACCCTTCATATTCTTACCTTTGAAAAGTCATGTGGTGACCCTTCATGATCAAAAACGTCCTTCCCTCTTTTGTCCTCATCTTGGTGACTATTTGTATTCCTTAAAGTGTTCCTTTATGAGAAATTTCACCCTTCCTCTTTTTTATTCACTTGGTGGCTCTTGGAATTCCCCAAGATGACTCTTCATGGGAAAATGCGTCCCATCCTTCTTTTGTCTTTACCCTGTGGCTCTTTGGGCCCTTATTTTGTCTCATATGCAACCAAAAATATATTAATTAATATTAAATAAATACTAACTCACATTAGCCAAGATATATATATTACAAACAATATTAAATGCAATGGGGCCTTTGTCACCAATAATGCTAGACCTTTGACATCAATGACAATATTTCCAACACTAGTTTATGGGAAATAACTAGCATTCCCAATCATGCTAAAGTTACCAACATATTAATTTATGTAGGAATACATGGATTACAATGAAATTATAGAGTCTATACCACTTAATATCATTGAAATTTATTGTTTAATTAATGAATAATTATAAAACTTTAGCAAACATCAAGACATAGCAAAAAAATTGGTCTGATAAGAGAGAAAAATCAAAAGCATTTAGGATTTATGACCTAGTGTTTCTATCGGATAAATACAATGAAAAGAAATGAATGAATTAAAATTTTACCTTATTAAGGATAGGTTCTTATCATATCTTTGAGATCTTAGGTAATAATTCTTTCTATTTGAGGGACTTCCAATGTAGTGAATTGACATATCTGATTAATGGATGGTTACTAAAGCATTACATCATGGTTGTTCCATCCAGAGAGGTCTCTAAGTAACAATGGATGTTATAGTTGAGGTATGAATATTTTATATTTTATTTATTATTTATCTTCATAATTTCAATCATTTTCTTCCATTAGACTAGTTCATGCTTTCTACATTAGCCATTTTTTGCTTTTTGTAGTTTACTTTTCTTAGTCTAGTGTTTTGTTTTAGGTATCTTCCCTCTTTCTATAATAGTTTTCCTTTTATTTCATGGAAAAATAATTAATCACTCCTAGTATAATCAAATATTATCCTATGTGTTTTGAATCTAACTCGAATCAACAGGAGTTGCATCTTGTAGATAAAAATTATTAATCTAGGTAAGTAATGAGAGAGTTAGACATGAGGTTGTTATAAAACTAATGATTATATTAGGTATTTAAAATATTATCCCATAGTTATGTAAAAAATTATAAATCTCTCCTTATTCCCTTGGGTTAAATGCACATTAAATTCTAATACTTGTTTGAGGTCACAACCATGGGCATTTTGATTAACCTAATTTTACTAAAATTAGCTCATGGTGGTCACTTTCTTCCCTCTTTGATTAAGAAAAAAGGTATATTATAAGGCCAAAAGAAAATCAAAAGTGTATTAAAATCCTAAATTATGAAATAATATAAATGTATCATGCATTATGGGAAAATATGTTGTAAAATAGATAAAATGTGATCAAAGGTATCTTTATGAGGGATATAGACACTTGGTTGGTCTAAGAGTAATGTTTAAGATCCTTGAAATTTTATGCACTTAATGCCTGATCAAAATGAAACCTATAGTTCACACACATGTATTTTCATAAAACCCTTTGATAAGGAATAAATAATATCATTTTCCTACACACAAGTCCAAGGTATGAGTAAAGTTAGTATGTTGCATGTAATTACTAGGAATCTCCTTTATTTTTATGATTTAATAATTTAATTTAGTATGGTTTGTGGTTGATATTGGGATTTTTAAACTAATTATTCTAGTTTCTTGAATGCTCAAGAGTATTCTCCACTGTGAGTCACCATTTGTTGTATTCAACACACCCCACCTTGGATTTTATTTGAAAAGTGGGGACCACCCCTTTAGTTTAGAGGACTTATTCATTATTTGGGTTATGTATTTGTTTTTGGTATTTTTTTATTATTATCTATAGAATCTTGATGTTTTGTAAATTTAATCACTTTTGGTGCACCTATTTTCCATTTTGAAGGAATCATTGAAGCTAATATATCAATGGAACTTTTACAAGTTTCATATGTATGATAGGTATTTAGGTTTTTTTATTCAGAGTTACTTATTCAAATTCATTTTATTTAACATGATAAACACTTTTAAAACTTTCATATTTGGGAAATGTTTGGTCTTTAGGACCTTTCAGTCTGAAACTTTATTTAGAATTTTGTTCTTGTTGACAACTTTTTATTCAATAACTTTTCTTTAGATAATTTTATTTGGCAACTTTATCTTTAACAAATTTCATTAAAAAGGTTTAAATTAGGAAATTTTTATATGAAAATTTCCTCCCAAATGACAATCTACCTAAAGAACATTTGGTTTCCAAGAATTATTCCTTTGGAAACTTTGAGACAAATCTTCCTAAATGAATCTCTTTGAAGAGCATTTTGTTATTCAAGGTATTTCACTTAGAATAATAGGCTCACCATAACATATCATTCAACCTTAAGGCAAAGGTATATCCTCTAAATAAACCATATAATGACAAGTTTCAAAATAAAAATTAACACTGTGGCACCTTGAATGAGTAAACATCCTACGTGGTATGCCCACTAGGACTAGGTGGTCAAGTTTGAATTGAATGAAGGTGACAATCTTGTAGATGTTAGTGATTAATGTGACATGAATTTTAGTGAATGCCTATAAAATCTATTCCCTAACTGATTTCACCTCATTTGATTTTCAAGAGCTTGAGTTCACATAGCCTTATGTAATTTTAAAATCCCTAGTTGCATCTAAAATAACTCACAACTCATGTAACATAGTTTCATACCACCACTTTCAATATCTTGAATCACACCAACATCAACCAACAATAATGACATCTCCATCAAGGTCATATAATGGAGTTACAAAATAATCTAGGTTCTTTATTAAGGACTCAATAAAATACCTAGACATGATTTTTAATGCAACAGTATTTGATAGTCTCCATGCCAATGACTCAACTCTATGGGATATCATAGAGAACATTGATATATTCACATGTGAGGAGAATGTATTAGCATAATATAAATAAGTTATGATTGAATTTCTTCCATTCAAGTGCTAGGTATACCACTATTCAACCTTTAAGATAGAAGTAATGATGTGCATTAACTTGTTGTGAGACTTATTATTTGAAGGGATAATTTTATATGGTGGCTATCTATACTATGTCATAAAAAACATAGGTTTTTTATACATCACAAGTGATGCATTCAAGAGGTAGTTATGTTTTACCATTCTAGATGTTGCATTTGACTTACATAGTTTGGTTACAATAATATGGAATAAGCATTAAGGAAATGGATTCTCCCATGTTACACTCTCACTATCAAGGAAACTACCAACAACATGTGCCCATCACTCAATTTTTTTGTAGGAATTTGTATTGGCATGGCATTTTTAAACCAAAGCTATGATATCCTAAATCTATAATGGGTACCCCTACTTGACATTTTCACCACTTTAGAGTGCACCCATACACTAGGGGAGGTTATAAGTACCCATTTGCATGAAAAAATAATGTATAAAGACAAGATGCCACAAGGTTATAACTTATACAAGACGTCATATCTTTTTGATACAATCATGGGGACTGTTTAAAGATATAATGGGACTTTGTGGAGTCTCAATCCTAATTATATCAAGAATAAAATCTATGACTTCTATTCTTTTGTTAACATCTATGCATATGTGATGAATAATTATATAATTATAAAGGACTTGTATCCTTAAGTTTGTATGGAAATTCATGGGTATCCCCTATCTAGGGTATCCAAGACTATTTCCAATACACTCATCTCTTTAGGTGATTATTGGATATACATAGACTATACAGTTACTATGGTTTTTATATCTAAGTTAGACCCTTCTTTAACTCCCTAAATTTATCCTAAAAAATATTTTTGAGCAAGATATTTCTTTCCAAATATAGAATAGTATATATGAGGACCTACAAAATAGTAAGAAAAACACTTTCCATATCTCCCATCTTACTATTAGGAGGATGAAATATATATACAAAAGACATTTCATAGAGTCTGGGAATGTAAGGAAAGATTATGCCATAGCCACTCTACCCCATATGGATTGGGACCCACACGAGAGAGTAAAACAAAATATTCACAATGTTAACATCCCATATAAGTATGAACCTTTTTACCATGACTTATTGTTCCTTAATGTAAAATGTGATAAACAAGTAAATGAAATGGATGAGATTACTAGCCTAAGTGAATATTTATTAAGGTTAATAAAAGTATATCCCTCCCTTACACTAAGTCAATCCTGATTTAGGATCCCACCACCATGGGGATGAATATCCTCTAATTTTTGGAGTGGTAGACCTTTTCCAACAAACATCAAACCAAATATAAGACCCCCAACATCCACCTATTATGATGATAGCTCAAAAAGAGTAAGATCAAGTGGTATGGAAAACACCAACTGCTAGAGAGCATGAACACTATCAAGTGCTAGGAGAAACATTATTTGCTACTCAACAAGAGGAGTAACAAACTCTTATATTTCAAACATATAATTTTTAACTGAGGAATATCAAACATGAACTAGAATAAGAGATAAATAGGAGAAGGATAAAACTATTAGGGAAGAAGTATGGATCATATTCTTGGACTCCTTTGATGAGGAATAAATGCAACCTACTATGTTGGATTCATTAGCCATAACATCTAGTATGACTCTTCCCTCTCCTACCCAACAAGTGACTAGTCTGTAGATTGAGAGAAAAATAATATGTTATCCAAGAAAACCTAGGGTGGATAAGCCATAGAATTTATCCATGGAGGTAAAAAGTGGAGAAGCCCAACCTTTATTGAAGGTGATCCAAACCATGAAGTGTATAAAGAGGAATGACAACAAGCTAATGTATTAAACATGCAAGGATTGAAAGAAAAATAACCCCTTAATGATGACCAAACTAGTAAGGGTGTTATGATCACTAATCCCCTAGGAATTTTTCCTCTTATGCCATTACCAGTTATTCATTCTATCCCATTGCCAATTTTCTCTAATTTTAATCATGTTCAATATTACCTATTATACTTATTCTCGTTATGGTAACCACTACTCTAACCTCTAAACCTTTAATCTCTACCTCTACTTCTTCAATCTCCACCTTTACTTCCATAACCACTAGCTAGCCCATAAACCAATTGATAACCTCCTCTACTTAACTAGGATCACCATTGCATTTATATAGACCATTTCAGACCACAATAGTGTTGACAATAAAGAGATCCCCTAAGAAGAAACATATCTACATTATGCATCCCATGCCACACATAGAGAACATATACTAGTCCAAGATAATTTTTCCCTCAATGCCTAATCCACCCACTAATCCTGAACCTAAGCCTAAAAAAGATACATAAATAAAATCCTAGCCTTTGGATCCATCAAGGTTGACTCTTCTATATTGGGCCAAGGAGTTATGAGAATAAGCTTCTAAGAGGCTAAACTTAAAGATAACTATGCTTCCCATATAGATATTTCTCTTTGACAAATAAAAAACCTCAGTGATAAGGGTAAGGAAGAGGAAGATATAACATAATATTTGGAGAGGCCTAATTCTACAAGAAATAAAAGAGATTTATTCTCATTTAAAAAGACAAAATAGAAAGAAGGGTCAACCTCCTACATTGAGAACCCTAAGTCCTACATGGAGACCCACACTAAAGTAATATTATCCATCTATAAGGGAATATATAAGGTTAGAAAATAATCATAATAAGAGTTAGAGACTCTTATAGAGCATCAATAAGTAATCCATATTCCCTCTAGTATATGTAAAGTGGCATAGAGTAAGGCATTAAGATTATACAAAATTTTTGATTCCATTCATTCTTTGATAATCTAATTAGCTCCACATGCAACTAAAATAACAAAATTATTTAAATTTCTCAAAAAAATGAGAATATATTGAATTTCTTGGTGTTGTATAATCCTAATAAGGTATTCAACCATTTAAATATGATGATCCCCTTAGAGGTAGACAATGTATTAAATCTAGTAGTCATAAGGACTCAAGAAGCCTTGGATTGGGTGAGTGTTACCAATGTTTTAGTTAATAATCTCACTAAACAATAAAAGCATGAAATACAAATTTTAGATGAGATAGAATTGATAGGAGCATAAGATAACACTGGGAAGTTGGTATCCTCGGCTATTTTTGACCAAATTATACAATAAGCTTCATATATCTTCAATAAGATCTTATAAGGACTAAATATAGAGGATGTTGAAGTGAATCTAATTTTAGAAAGGAAGAAGGCAACTGAATTGGAGGTATTTTGGGTAGGCTTCTAATCTATGAAGATAGACAAGGCTAGTATAATAGGAAAATAGGGTGACCAAACCTCCTCTCTTTGATATGAGCATAAAACATGCACAACATGCAAAATTATACAAGCATTATAAAGATTTAGATTCTAAGAATAAATCAATCTCAACACCATTTACTAATTCCTAAGCTCATACACCACCTAATGTGCCATTTACAACATCCTCATCAACTTCAATCCCTCTTGGCTTAGTAAGTGCATCAACTTTGCCACTTAGTTTGGCTACAGTTATAAATCTAATTCAATCTACAATTTCATCCCCATCTACAATGCTAGTTACAATCCCATTTACCACATTTTTTTCAATAACAATTTTACCTCCAATCATCAATACAATTTTAGTTATAACATAGATTCCACTAAAAAACTTCAAAAGTGTCAAGTATGAGTCAAGACAACCTTAGTTAAAGGTTATTTTTGTATAATTTTACATGTATGGATTATTCATGACTATTTATGTCTTGTTAAGTCCATGTGTTAATTAAATAATCTATTTTACAAGCATGTACACATTGTACATCTAAGGTAATTTATAAGATATAACATGAAAACTTATGTTCTAGTTATTCTAATGTAATACAAAGTTTTGCTATACTTGGAGGATGAGGCGACCACTTCCTCGAGTCCTTTAAATACATGTAAAACACTCTTTTAAAAGGGTCAATGTTTTGATCAATATACATGAATAATCAAGAGATTTATTATCATGCAACTATGAATTTTATTTCTTCTTCCCTTTCTATGTTAATGAAATTTAAGTTTCTTTGTCTATACCAATTTAATAATTCTAAAGTGTGCTAATTTTATAGATGAATCTAATTGTTTCAATTAATGAATATTTATCTTATATGTGCAATAAAAATTAAGGGTTGGTAAATTTCATTAGTTTAAGTAATTACTATAGATTAAGTTTACAATTAAGATATGTAGAAGTGTTTCCTTTGGTATAGTCATCTAGGCATGAGCTATAACTACCCTAGATAACTTTATAGTATGATCTATAACCTCTCAAATAAAGGGGAACAACAACAAACCTAAATAGAGAAACCTTTAGTTGATATCACCAATATTTCAATACTTTTTTTCTAAACTACTAACAGTGTTTTTTCATGTGTACAATAGCTCCAAGAGACAAACACTAGTCTTAGATATACTTGTCCAATAAAGAAACAGTTGTAGAAGTGACCTTATAAGAATATAGATCCTTATTTTCTGGTTTACCCTTATTTCCCTTTTTGAGTTTTCTTTGAGATATACCCACCATAGAGTAATTATCTACCCATCCAACTGACTTAGTTATTACTTTCTATTAGATTCCACACATCCATCCACAAAACCTAGTTAAACAATCCAAAAGCTCAAGATGTTATTACATCACTTGGTTATTTTAACTCCATACCTAAAACTCATGCCCCATAGTTTTATTTTATTCCATAACTATTATAAAATGTTAGAGGATACCTTATTTAACCTTTTGTGATTTCCATAAAACCCACATAAAAAAAAGTATGTTTACAAATTTAGGAAGATGAGGACCACTAATTTAAAAAATCATAGAAATGTGGTATTGAGATTTAGGATTTAGAATTTGGATGCTACAATTATTTGGATATACTTCATGCTTATAATATATTTCATTATGAATAAATTTGATACATTGGATACTAGAAGATGTGATAGCTCCCATATAATGAATCCATAAGTGACCTAAAAGGATATTATAATATAAAGGAAAATCAAGGACCATAAGTTTGGTTTAAATTATTTTAGGTCTAATCTTGAGGGAAAGACAAATACAATGAAGTAGTTTTTTATTAATTTTATCAAATACATGATAATTAGGGTGATTTTATTTGAGTTTTAATTTAGATTATCCTTTTTTTAGATTATCCAAAGATAATTAACACTGATGCCTAAACCTTCATCTATCAACAATTTTATAATTAAAGTATTATTTCTTCCAATTTTAATGAAGAGGGGTGGATCATCAGCTTGAAAAATAATTTCATCATTATTCATGTCATTTTTAGGGAATTATAAGGTGGGTTTTGTGGAAGAATAAATCATTTTAATTGAGTGAAACTATGTCTATGGATGACCATCATAATGTAAATTAAGAATCCAAAAATCATTAGATTGGTGATCTTTGACATCTTGTAGTTGTTGTATAAGGAAATTATGATGATAAGGAGAAGTTCTTATTAATTACTTGAGAGTATTTTTTCAAGGAATTGAATTAAGTTCCTCAAATAAGTTCTAATGATGTTTAGAAGAGGAATAACCAACATGAGGATTGGGTTAATTAGATAAGATATTATTTTTAGGGATGGAGGAATAAGGTTGAGGTCTTAGTTATGGAAGTAACTTATTAAAAAAAATTGGATTTGAAGAAGACAAAGGAGTAGTTTTAGTATATTTAAGAACTTGTTCCTCAGTAGAAGGATTCTTAGGTTTGATGATGGGATCATTATGAGTATGATGAAAATGATAATTTATTGTAAATGTATTTATGTACTGATAATTAGTATAATATTGATTTTAATTATCATCGATAGCATACACATTTTCCTTTGGATGTTGTGTATTTGGATTAGAAGAAGATTTTTGGGATTTTTTAGATTTGTAATACAATCTATTTTTGGAATATTTATGGTAATCAATGTGATGATTCTTGATCATAGAATTATGATCAAAATCATCTACTAACATGAAGGAAACCAAAATAATTTTAAGTGCAAAACATGTTTCATCGCAATGACCAATATCAACATGGAACTGATAGAATTCGATAGGATCATACCATGATAGAGGGAAAATGGTATTATGAACGAAAGGTTTAGATAGAGGTAGTAACTTCCTCATTTATAACACATTCAAGGGTGGGTGGTAGGCAATTGGAATATTATATTTGTTCATGAGTGTTTTAGTTCGTGGAGCTGTAGAGTTATAATTGGTAATGTTTATTACATTAGTTTAAGTTTGGAAATAATCTTTGTTAAGACTATGAGATGTTTCAAATTGATTCATGAGAAAATATTATCAATTGACTTTATTAAAATCATTTTTCAATGTTTAGGGAGAGAAAATATGAACCTTGTATAAAAGAGAAGGTTTAAGGTAAATTATGAAGAGTTTGAAAATAATATTATCACTCATGTTATGATTTGATTCGTGATCTTATGAATTGTATCATTTGATGAAGGTATGAGTGGATTCATTAATTAGTTTTTTAGAATTAATGAAATGATTAAGTCTACTTCCAAGAAGATCAATGTGTTGAAATTCATTAACTAGAACATTGAATAAATATTATAGTTGTAAAACTAAATGTTGAGGTAGTTAATTATACAATTTTAAATCATCTATCATAAATGTTTTGATGAGAGGTTTAGTAATAACAAAGGTATTATTTTGGACCCATTAATTTTAAATATTACCATTTTTTTAAGGAAAATATTCATGTCCTTAGTCCCATCATATGTAATAGTTAGATAAATGTTTCCAATATATATAATAAAAGGAGATAAAGGTTTAATTTAAAGATGTTAAAGCATATTATCTATGCATAATGGGTTGGGGGATAATATTCTCACTAGAATTTTGAAGAGGAGATGAAACACGATTATGATTGTGTTGAGGCATGATGATGTGAGGCTAAATTTCCATTTTTAGGATATGATTTTGAATTTTTAGCATCTAGGACTTATTATCTATTTGCATAACATTCATTTTTTAAACAATTTGTGAAATAATTTGAGTTGTATCAATAGGAAAATTGTGATTATTTGTAGGCAATGGAGTCCCAATATTGGTAAGATGAACATTTGTAAGATTTTTAATAATATTATTATTTAGAGGGGGGTTTATAAGGTTAGTATCAATTACTCCAATGGTGAAGTAGGGATGTTTGGATAAAGTATTATTCATGTTAGAAATATAAATGGTATTATATCCATTGGTTTTTAAGATATGGGAATCATATATATCATCTTTTTGAGTGATTTAAACTATGTTAGATTTGATAGATATAGGTGGGTATTGGGAGTAGTTTTACTATGAAGTATGTTCTTAATTGGGTGGATAAATGAGTTAGGAAATAACAACCCATGTAAAATATAAATGGATTAAGAATATAAATAAATATTTTAATAGGTGATTTCATTATGTTAATTAGATTGGATAATTGATAGGATATGTGATTTAATTATAACAAATGAATGTTATCAACCTAACATGATATAGTAGTTTGAATTGTATCAGTTAAAATAGACTATATAAATCCTATTTGATGTAGTCTATAAAAGATAAGAATAAATAATGATCATAAAATGTACTCTATTGATCGTGGTTAACGTAGTTACACAAACTAAAAAATAAAACACAAACTATATCGAGCTTGGTCGATGTAGTCAGTAAAAAAAATAGTGATAAGAAAATGTACTATATCAATCATGGTTGATGTAGTTACACATAATTAAAGGTTAAGATAAAACTATATCAATTTTGGTAACTGATATAGTCAGATCTAAGGAAAACTTGATAGTGATTTGAATAGACTATATTAGTCTTGGGTGATATAGTGTGATAAATAGAGGTAAATTGAAATTAAACTCAATAAGCTATATTAAACTTGGTTGATGTAGTCTATTCACATATAGACAACTTTTTCTATTATGGATAATGTAGTTAGAACACACAACAAAAAACTATATTGATTTTGGATTATACACTCTATACAAAATATAATAAAAAAAAAAAACTTAGAAATTTATCTATTTTTTTACTACTTATGTGAAATGAAAATCTAGTAGATGTACTAAAGGATGTGATTAACTTTTAAGTTATCAAATATGCTTGCCTATTGGATAGTGTTGATTATATATTTTAAATCATTGACTATGGAGAAATTACTATTACCATAGTCCACAAAACCCAATTTCAAGGGTAAGAGAAGAGTAATTTCCCAGTACTAACTAATAACTAGTGTAATACAAAATTAGATGGATGATTGACTTCTCAAGGTTTAATAAAAATAGAATCCTATGAATTTTTAATATACCATTAAGCACATGTAAATTGAAATCTATGTTTAGATATATATTATGGATATGAGTTTTGAGATAAACCCCTCATGTCATGATGTCTATAAACAATAGAAAAGTATTATATATAGAAAACTATGTAGCCCTTCATGATAGTAGATAAAAAGTTTGAAAAATATTAGGACATAGTTTTTAGTAAAATTGAAACACAGCAAAAATATAAGTTGAAAACCAATGTCAAAAATCAACTTACAAAATTTAGTGAATTGAAGTAAATATACAATCAACTTGAAAAGAAAATTTTCATTAATTTATCAAAAAAGGCTAATTTTAATTTATTATTCTTAAAAATGAATGCACATGCAAATATATCAACATGTATTGATGTAGTTATTTGCACAATACAAAATTATATCAACTAAGGTAAAAGTAATCTATGTATATAAATCCAAAAAATATGAAAGAATACACTAAATCAGATAGCGATGATAAATTTTGTTATAAATATAAAAACACAAAACTATATTGGCCATGAATTATATAGTTTGAAAAAGAGATAATATAATTTATGACTGAGTTAGACAAGGTTGATATAGTAGAAAAATGAAGCTGAACTAAATCTAGTTGTTTAGTCAAATTGATTGAAAAATGAATTTTAAAAAATATCAAATTAGGTCAATATAGTTGGGTAGAAAAATATAAATTAAATAAAACTTGATCATACTTGTCCATATAGTTGGTTGACTAAATAAGATAATGCATAGCTGAGTGTAAAATTATGTCTACCTATATCAATGTAGTCTACTAAAAAATACATAGGAATAAAATTGTATCAACTTGCATTGGTATAGTCTCCTAAAAATGCATATATATTAGATTGGATCTATGTACATAGATGTAGTTTATTGAAAAATGTAGAATAATAAGATTTTAGCAAACCACACCAATATAGATTGTTTAGTGAGAAAAAATAATGGCTATTTCATTTCAAGTTCCCCAAAATGTATGAAATGAGATAGGATTGAGATGAAACTTATCATATTTGAGAGGTTTAGGATCAAAGAAGGTGAATAAAATATATCCCATTGATAATTAAAGTTTTAGGATATGACAAAATGGATTCACTAAACATAACAAGAGGAGCATATATTACACAACACCAATAGAAAGGGTTCTAAATCCTCTAAGAAATCAATATAATGAGATAAATCTAACTAGGTATTCTAACATTAGAATTAATCTAATATATTATTACCAAAGTAGAAACATAAATAAGGGGGATGGTTAAAAACAAACTAAAAGGGATAAGGGACCATGATAAGAAAATGAGGACATAAGTAACCTAAGGTGGGAAATGGAAAGTTCAAAAAACCATATAGCCACACTAAGTATAAGTTTAGAGGAGATTATAACAAGAACTTTGGTTTAACTTTTTAGGGTTTAACTATGTAAATCATTTGTTTAGATTAAAGGGATGAGATGTCTAAATTAGTCAAATAATATGTAATAATTAATCACCGATTTGTTACAAATTTTGACTTCTTTTAATTTTTTTAAAATAGTAATAAATATGCTTAAATAGAAACTTATCTAGAAAGTGACTATAAAAGACAATATGGGTTCTAAAGACTAAGTTTTAAATAGTTCTAAGTTTTGTCAATAGAATTCTAGGATTTTTTTCTTCACTAGACAATATGCCCCACTTGGATAATAGTGCCATGTTTTTGTAGTATCTTCAAAGTGGTGCTAGTGTCCTCTCTGTAGGATTATTACTATTTTATGGGAGCACATATGCTTATGTTTTTAGGTCTTATTATTATGTAAATGAAATATAGAACTCTATGTTATGCCTATAGAACATAATTTACTATGTAAACCCTAATCCTCCTTACAAGTATGGCATGAGAAATAATTGTGTTTTTTGTAATAAGATAGATTAAACATCCTCAACACCTCATTATGAAGAGAGTTTTCTACATACCAATACTCTAAAGAGTGATCAAGCCTGATGTAGTTCTCCCATCTAGTGCTTGATGCAAGTGCAAGTAAATGCTAAAATGAGAGTGGACTTGGATTTTTTGAATGTGTTTGAGCTTTAAAATCTTTGAAATCAAGGTTTAGGACTATTATAGATGGTAGTATAAAAAAGTAGGTCAAAATAGGGATCAAATACCTGAATTTTTCGTCTTTTGTTGGAATAGGCTTTTTATATTTGTTGTCTATTAAGTGAATAATGGTCAAATAGACTTGTATTTATAGAGATTTGTAGTTTGTAAAAATAATAAAATGTGCTTCAGATGACTTTATGAGGTGAACACATTTGAAAATCAATTTGGGAGAGTTAGGGCAAAGGATAGTAGCACCTAGTTGGGGACACTAGCACCATGTGGCTATAGTATCCCAAATTTGGCACTAATTTCCACCTAATATACTATTGGGAAAATTAGGTTGGGATCTGAGAAGGCTATTTTGGGAGTGTGTTTGAGCTAAATATATGTGTTTTTGGTCTACATAATGACTATAAAAATATTGTAAAAAGATATAGGATAGGTTTAGGACTAAGCTAAGAATAGGTTAAATCAAGTGACACTCTTAGCATCCAATTACCACTTTTAAATTATTACATTTTACCCCACCACCCCTTTATTATAGAAATTAATCAAAGTGAAATGACAAGTATAAATTAAAAATAAGTGAACCTAGACATACCTTTGAAGTGAAGCCCATGTAGTTGAGTCTGATCATATGAATCCGGGTTTATGTATGTGAAAGATGGTCTAAACCAATGACCTATAATGAAACATGTAAAAATTAGTTCTTAATAGATGATCAAAATTAAAACACTATGATGAAATAAAGTAGCTGAATAAAGATGAGTAAATAGAGAGGAAATAAATGAATAGACATCATTTGGTATGTGAACCAATTCATGAACTTGGGACAACCTCTATGTGTGAGTGAACTAGTGATAATATCATTAAATAAACTAGACTGAGATAATGGCTTACTCAATTGTCATATGGGTGGCACAATAAATCAATTCAATTTTGACTCCATCATTTCCCACCCTTGATCAATGGATCATGATCTATGAATAATTTGGATAAGATTGTAAGTGTGTCTAACCCTTTCATGTGGGTGGCTCAAAAAATCAATTAAGTTTTAAATCCATCATTTCCCACCCATGTGAAGTAGATGCATCTATAAATAAACTAAAAAAAGTGCTATAAGTATCTAACTAGGTAAATCTAAATGTGTATGTTGGATCCTTGGCCACTTGGGTATATCAGGCATCTCTGGGTCATTCAAGAATGCCAACCATTATAGATGGACTAAGGCATGAATCTGGTAATAACCTATAATGTGATAACAAGTGTATATAACATAGATAATTACATGGATTTTTTCATTTCATTTGATCATCTTGTATGTAGTTGAATATATAGAAACTATGTGTTGTGCACATGCCCCCAATATGAAATTTGAGTATATTAAATATGAACTAAGTATATAATAACCAAATATGAATGTGGGAGTGATCATTCCATGAATTATTCCCCCAAATCTAATCAAATGGTATGAATTGAAGATAAAATGAGTGTATTTGAGAAAAAATTGAACATAACTGTCAAATTTGTGACTCTATCTATACATATATATATGTATATATATATATATATATATATATATATATATATATATATATATATATATATATATATATATATATATATATATTGCACCTGGTGTTATAGTGTAGCTAATCTAGACTACCTTGAAGCTAGGGATTTAGATAATAGTTCCCTATAGTGGAAAGTAGTGCCCTATGTCCCTAGTGTCCCAATTTGGGCACTAATGTTTGCCTAGTCTAAAATATAGGTGATCTACACTATTATTCGAGTCTCTATTTTTTCTTATGTCTATCCTATGTCTAATTTATAAAATTGGGCCTGTGTGCTAGAATTAATCTATGAATAACAAAGTAAGAGCCTGTTCTCTATGAAAAATACATATAAATTCCCCCTCTTTTTAGGGTAGTTTTAAAACTTATGTAATAACATTCCTCAAAAGAATACAAGAAATGACAAAACTATACATAATAATTGGATATTACTTACCCCATATAACATAATTCTACACATATAACTACATTAGATTATAAATTGTCACATCAATGTAACAATAGTGAAGAATGATACATATTAGTTACATCAATGTAAGGTGGTAACTTATTTGATTGAATTTTTTATTATATCTCTAAAAAATATGTTACCTAGAGCATATGCATGATATTCAAATACAATGTAAAAACATAACATCATAATGTAAAAGTATCTAAGCATAAGTATGTAATGTAAGATGTATGTTATAATATAACATTTCAAAAAGGTGTAAATATAGATGTAATTAATGTGTATATCATCAAATCTAAGTAATTACCTAGGGGGTGGGGCATGATGTCCATCATGACACCCAAGTAGGAAGGGTAGATGCATGATGTCCCTCATGGCATAAAAAACTTTGTGTGTGTGTGTGTGTGTGTGTAACAAAAAAATCTAAGTTTCATGATGAAGAAGCATATTATGAATCATATATAAAAAAACATGAGGTAGAATTTTTTTGGCTTAGGGGCCATAATACAAGGGACATGGGAACATGCCACTAAATAAAATAATGATGAAATACAAGTACATGATCAAACATCAACATACGCAAGTAACAAGTAATTTTCCTTAGAGATACATAGAAGGACATTTTCAAATGTATGCATATAGAAGTAGGAAACCAAACACAAGGGACACAGGCACATGTCCAAAGCATATAAATAGAGAAGTGGTGTAGATCCAAAGAACAATAACATATTTAAATTTTGTTAAATATGGAAGAATCATATTAAACACAGTCAAGTCTAATCTAGGAAAACTATAAATGAAATCATGTATAAATATGTACTAAAAATATATGTAAATGGTAAGATGCATACATAATATGTCTAAGTAGTGATAGTTGGTAAAATAATAGAGCAATGAGTAACAATGATCAATATCAAAATGTATGAATGTGTAAATTATAATGTATAGTATGTAAATATATAAACTGGTAGTAATAACTATTTATGAGATGCCATTGTGTGGGTGAATGTATCAAATTTATAAACTTGAATTATTGTATATGCCCCTAGTGTTTAGATTTTAGCAAGTCTATATCAGTGTATTGGAATGGAGTCATATACATAATCTTAAAGCACACAAAAAGAACAAATAAATCATGTGTATGATAAAATTGACTATACTAAGTGTTGTCACTTGGATTTTCACCCTTTATATAATCTGTTAGGTCCATCTCATACTTTTTTGGACTTGAATTAATGATTGGACTTAGCCTAAACCACCCCTCAGATACATTTATCAGTTGACTATCTACCTATTGTCACCTATAGTTGACTGCATGTAGAGACTTGTAGGTGTGTAAGAGTTTGGAAGGTCATTCTGTTTGATTTTTGAGATACTTGAAACCTTTAAAAAGTTTCCAATCACTTTTTAAACCATAAACATACCTTAAAAATCATGTATGCAATAAAAGTGACCCTTATCAAAATTTAACTCCAATTTGGTTGTAGGTGCTTGTTTTCATGGCCTGTGTATGGACTAAAGGTGTGTTTGTAGAATCAAAACACAAAGTATCATTACCTTTGATGAAATTTTAGTTCATGAATGCCACTTAAACCATTTTGATCCACTCACATATGGGGCATAGAAATAATTTTCAACTTGGGTGGAGAAATGTCCTTTTTGGACTCAAGCTTATAGGTTTCACTACCTATTCTCAATGCATAAATTGACAAGTTAGAGCCATCTAAAAACCAATCTCCATTGCTCATCCTCTCTTCAAAATTGGCAAAATCATTGTGACAGATGAAGGTTTCAAATTATAATCATCAATATGATTTAAAATTGTCTACAACATTGTCATAAGATACTCACCATATGCCCTTAGACCTCTATTTTCACTTTTAGGGAATTAGGTCCCTGAATTAGTCATTTAGTCTTTTAAAGGTTCCAACTTATTTATCTATATAAATATCCATTATAAAAGGTATAACATGATGTTTTAAACTCACCATGAGCTTAATAAATGTTCAAACACTTATTTCATCACCTCAAAAAGGCCATTTAACCCTTTATGGTACCACCTGTAGGTGGTCATCAACATACACAGACAATAAGTATGAGTTTTAGGCAATATGTAAGATGAACAAGTTTGTAAAAAATTATATGCCTTCAACAAGCATAAAAATTCACATTTATAAATCTTAAGAGACTGAGAACCATATCAATCTTTCCACCTCTTAGCATGGCATCATCAAAACTCCTATAGGTGTACTTTAATGGTTACCAAACTATATATATACTATACATGACTACTCTCAAGGTATTTTATGCTACTTATGGAATCTAATATGACTTACCATACAAAAATAACATGAAAATAATCCCTTATAATCTCATTTTATCCTTCATACTCATACTCAAAATTTAAAAACATGTCTATAACTAAGAACAAATAGAGAGTTAACAGTGAGTGTGACACGACGGGGTGTAGAAGACAATGTCTAATATTTAAAGGTCAAACATGAAAATGAGGTGGTGTTTATATAATTATAACATGTAAAATGTAACATCACATTCCTTTGAGACCTCCTCTAAGAACCAAACATTCTTAAAACAAGGAAAAATGACAAAGACTACACATGGTGGCACCTTCATACAACATCAGATAGTTTGCTCATATAAACAAAATGAAACATGAAACTAAGTATTTATATCATCTTATAATGTATAAAAAAATCATTTATATTCAACATCACCAACTTTTTCATACATATTTGACCAAAATGGAGTGAAACCTATAGGGTGCATGAAACAACAAGTAGAAAAACACAATCAACTTGTAAAAAATGATTCATAAATCATAATTGATAAATAATTGAAATATTTATATGGAAATATATATATATATATATATATATATATAAGTTTAATATTACCTCCCAAAATTATTTCCCCTAAAACCTCATGTTGTTCATACTAAGCGCAAACCTAAAGGTCACTTCTGTATGTCTAAGAAAGTAAAGGAGTAGAACAGTTTGGGATTAAAATTAAAATTTAAAAATCATGTAAATAATTAATATGAGTTTTGAGATTATTAAAATTCCTTCCATTATCTTCTCCCATTTGGCACACTTCCACATGAGCTGTATAAGTGCTCAATGCTCCTTTTTTTAGTTCATTTCTTTAATTTTAGTTAAATAACCTACAAGATTATGATTTTACTAACATAATTGATAGGTAAACTAACCTATTATACTATTTTAATTAAAATATGACACATTTTCATGTTGAGAACCATGCCACTTGCATTTATGACTCTTAAAATCCCACTAAATGACCGAAAATGACAAATTGACTAATATGACTAAGACCAAGACTAGGATGACATTAAATGGCATAAAATAAAATATAATACACCCCATGACAATATATTAAACACCATATAACATATAAAACTCTTTTTTTACTTATAAGGGTCCCAATTTGAGCTAAAAGTCAAATTTGGTCAATAAATTGATGACTCATAGGGGAAGTATGCTTGCTATACTAACTAGACTAGTAGCCTTATTAGTCCATTGGGTTTAGAAGTCAAATAAAGCCTAATACAAAAAAATAAATATTTTACCACTGAATACAATATTTTATCAAGACAAGACTAATGACTACCTCAACCACATAAAACAAAAGACACACACAAAGCAAAAATAAACACACATGTGCTTCACGAGCACTTATGGGATACACACACCAAATTAAACAAACTAACACAAAACTAATTAACCTAAGAATAAAAAACCATCCTAGATAAAGGGGGAAGTTTTAAAATCTTCTCGCTTCATGACATGAATTATTTAGTGAGACATGTAGCCTTTATCCTTTAGCATTGATGCCTCCAACTTTTTCATGATGTTTCCCAACTTCATTGACAAGATTTTCATTGAAAAAAAAGTAGTTTAGAATAGAATATATATGGAAATTAACTCTTATTATATTCAAATATCCTTAATCTCATCATATGGATCCTCAATTATAACCTCAAATGGTGATTCAACAAGGCATACCTTCTTGACTTCTATAGTGTTCTAAATAAGATTGGATTTATTCTTAGCTACAAGTTCTTCTAGCTCATGAATGAGATTTTCATACTCTACCCAATCTTTGTCATTTTACTCCATGGAATACTCTTTCTTGACCTTGTCATTTACTTGATATTCAATTTGTCAAAACACTTCAATCCCTTGAAATAAATTTATTTCTGTTTGCCAATCATCCTTGTCATCTTTATCATCTAGAGTCACTACCTCTTTAATATTTTCTTATTTTTTATGATTTCATCAAGATGGTTTTCTTAAAGATCCAATGCATCTAATGGTGATTCAATCTTAGGCTGAGGTATTGGTTCATCTTCAATAATAACATCTTGCACATTGGTCTCAAGAGAGTTTTCTAGGGTTAAAACCTCTTTGGGAAAGACTTGGAATTGTTCTCCCTCCATAATATCACATTCATATTAATACTTGAGATGATTATAAAAAAATATATTAGATGTATATTTTTTATTTAATGGGATTCAGGATCTTCCATCTCTTTCTCCTTCATGGTGATGCCAAGACTAGGCATCTTAAAATCATGTGACCTAGCCCAATGGGGCTGCCAAGGAGGTATGTCTTCTTCAACCAAAAGTTCTAAAATTTTATCAACAAACTAATCCTCTTTAGGTTCTTATACCATATGTAAATTAAGTTAAAGTGTGATGGGATGTGGACAAGATTAAATAGTTGGTAGAGGTGGCACATAGAACTCAAAATCAGGAGAGTGAAGTGTAGAGGATTATTTTGGAAGTTCTTGAGGAAGGGGAGGTAGACCTTGGGATAAAAAAAATTGATTTTATTTCTTAAAATTGACAATAACTTCATTGAGATCTGATTTAACTTAAGGACTCTCTTGATCAAGGGTATATGGGGTGTGTTTAGCCATATGATATTTTATTGGGTTAAAACCTTCCATCACACATTGACTTAGTAGCTTCATCCTGAAGTCTAATTATTCAATTTCCTTATCTAGGTTCTCTTAGAAAAGTCTATCTTTAAGTTAATATGAATCATCATGAGGATGAGGAATACAAGGGGATTTATATGGAGGACAAGAGGTTTCTTGAGGAAGGCTAAGAGGGGCTTGCATAGGATCAAGTTCTTTCTAAACTTCACACTCTTTATTAATGACTTTATCTTCTTACTTTCCCCATGACTCCACTATCTTATTCCAACTTAGGATTTGGATTATCCTTTTTAGGTAGTGATGCAACTTGAGGATTGGGTTTAGTTCTCAAGAAACTTGGAAACTCCTTAGGCTTGGACTCTCCATCTTATCTCCAATTTGGAATGTCATATCTAGAGGTCTTTTCTTGAGGTGGGGATGGTATAGAAAATGGAAATTAGGGATTGAGTTAAAATTATTTTTCTAATAACATGGATTATTTCATATACATATTAGCCAACTCAATTTTCCTATCAAGATTAGTTTAAAAAATAAGGTTTTTCTTTTCAACTCTCTCTTCCAACTGATGGGCAAAAGAATGAGTTTAGTAAGATTTATTAGGCTCATGAATAAGGGTCAAATAGGACTTGTATCAATCTTGGGGAAGTGGATATGAAGGATAATAGGTTTGGTGATGTTTCCTCTCATGAATTCTTATCTTATCCTCCAAATATGCAATCAATCCACTCACATATAACATCTCATTTGTAAGCTTTTACCAATTAGCTCTCTAAATTGGTGCCCATTCTCTTTTGACCAAATCTAGTGCATCTCTTACCTTTTATATGAAATTTATAAGGACATATTGACCTTTTCCCCTTAATGTATCAATCTCTAGCATATACTTCTCATACCCCAAAAGAGTTTTCTTGAAGGTGGAAATGGATTAAGTTGAGAAGTGGCTAGGTTGACTAGGAGAAGCAAGATATTAAAGAGGCTAGCTATAATGTTGATAATGATCATGATAAGGTTGGAAATGGTCATAGAAAGAATGGTAAGAGTCACACCAAGGCTGATATGAATCATACAAAAGTTTATTAGGATTTCCATGAGATGGAAATACCTCACCAACTTGTGTAAGACAAAACTCAACACCAACATTAATTAAACGCAAGAATACAAAGGAAAATTTACCAACAATATTAAAAGGATAACCTAGGTTGCTTGACCATCTAATATAGATTCAGGGTATTCATACATGCTTTAATAGATGCCTACAAAGGCTGATTTTTAAAAGGCAACACCAAAAATCTTTCAACCTCTTGGACCAAGAGTCCCACTGGGCATGTTGAAAACTATTTTCATTTGGATTTGCACCTTTTATATAGTCCCTTAGGTCCATCTCACACCATTTTTGACTTGCGTTAATTATTTTAATTAATCTAAAACACCCCTCAAATACATTTCTCAATTGATTATCTAACTATAGTCACCTATAACTGACTGTAAGAAGAGTCCTATAGGTGTTTATGAGTTTGGAAGGTCATTATGTTTACTTTTTCAGATACTTGAAACCTTTAGAAATTTTCCCATAAATTTTTAAAACCATGACCATACCTTAACAGTCATGTATGCAAGAAAATATACCCTTCTTAGACTTGAACTCCATGTTGGTTGTAGGTGCTTTTTTTCATGGCCTGTGTATAGATTGAAGGTGTGTTTGGGGAACTAAAACATAAAGGATCATTCCATTTGATGATATTTTAGTTAATTTATTCCAATTAAACAATTTTTAGTCACTAAAATATGTTTACTAGACCTAATTTTATACTTGGTATGAGAAATGCCCTTTTTGGACTCATGCCTATAGATTTCACTACCTATTCTTAGTGCATAAATTGATTAGTTTGAACCATCTAAAAACTAATTTCCACAGATAATCCTCTCTTAAAACTCGGTAGAGTTCTTGTGATATATTAAGGTTTAAAATTATAGTCATAAATATGATATAAGACTATCTACAACCTTTTCATAAGATACTAATCATATGCCCCTAGACCTCTATTTTCACTTTAAGGGAATTAGGTCCCTGAATTAGTCATTTGGTCTTTGTAAGGTTCCCACTTATTTTTATATCAACATATACATTTAAAAAGGTCAACCATGATGTTTTAAACTCACCATGACCTTAATCAAGGTTCAAACACTTATTTCATCACCATAAAAAGACCATTTAACCCTCTGTGGTACCACCTATAGGTGGTCATCAACATACATAGGTAATAAGTATGAGTTTTAGGTATTATGTAAGATTGAAAAGTTTATAATAACTTTTATGCATTCATAAATAATCCCAAAAAAAAATTATTAATATTAATAGATTGAGAACCATATTAGGCTTTCCACCTCTTAGCACGATGTCATCAAAACTTTGATAGGTGTACTTTAATGGTCAAGCTATATATACTATACATGATTATTATTAGGGTAATTTATGATAATTATAGTATCCAATATTACTTAAATTAACAAAATATCATAAATATAATCCTTTATAATCTCATTTTGTCCTTCATAATCATGGTCAAAGTTCAAAAAACTAGCTGTAAATAAGAATAGGTAGAGAGTTAATAATGAGTGTGACAAGACTAGGTGTAAAAGACAATGTCTAACGTTTAAAGGTCCAAAATGAAATTAAATTGGTATTTATAACATTATATCATGTAAAAAATAACATCACATTCCTATGATACCTCCTCTACGAACCAAACATTCTACACATAAGGAAAACTGACTAAGACTGCATATGGTGGCACCTTCCTAGAACATGAGATACTTTGCCCATATAAACACCATGAAACATGAAAATAATTATGGATATCATCTTATAAGGTATAAAAAATCCTATGGAGTCAACATCACCAATTTATTTGTTTGGATTTGACCAAAATGGAGCAAAACCTATAGAGTGCATGAAACAACAAGAAGATAAACATAGTCAGCTTGTAAAGAATGATTCATAAATAATATATTATAAATAATTGAAATATTTATATTAAAATTAATTTATATTAGTTTAATATAACCCCATAAAATTATTTACCTTGAAACCTCTTGATCTATCTATACTAAGCATGAAACTGAAAGTCACTTTTGCATGTCTAGGAAAGCAAAAAAGGAGTAGAATAGTTTGGGATTAAAAATGATAGTTATAGATCATATAAAGGATTTATATGAGTGTGAATAATATAAAATTACTTATATTATCTTATCCCATGTGGCACACTTCCCCATAAGCTTTACAAAGTGTCAAATTCTCCCTTTTTCAATTAGTTTCTTAAATTTTAGTTAAATAACACACAATATTTTGATGTTATAAACATATTTGAAAGTAAAAATAACCTATTGGATACTTTAAATGAAAATATGACACTTTATAACCTTGGGAACTATGCCACTTGTATTTATGACCCTTAAAATCCCTTTAAATGACAAAAAATGACAAATTGACTAATATGACTAAGATCAAGGCTAAGATGACATAAAATAACATATAATACACCCCATAAAAATATATTATACCCCATAAAACATATAAAACTCATGTATTTACCTATAGGGGTTGCAATTTGACCTAAAAGTCAAATTTAGTCAATACTAAGATAGCTAGCAAGTAGTATAAATGTAGACATAGTAATACATATAGTCTATAAATTTTGTGTTCTTGAAATATTTGAATTATTTTTTTATTTTTACATGTTATATGGTTTTTGTGTTTTTTGAGTATAATCTATGTATAAGAACATGAAAATAAACTATGTACAAGGAGCAAGAGAGAAAAGGAAGTATGTACAAGAGTAGGAACCAAACCAACTAATGAGTCCTATAGGAGTCTCACTATTACTATGACCGATGTTAAATAGGAGAAATGTGATCATAAATTTAGTGTGAAAGGGAAACTTTGAGCCCATGATTTATTATGTTGTATAATCTCTGTCTAAAACTACTTGTGTAGTGATACTATGATGTTATGGCATTGACTATGGTGCCTTATGAACTATAGGAATCTTAGGAACCCATCTGGTAGAAGAAGATGTAGGTGATGTAGGTGCCCTGTGCTATGAATAACTATAACCCAATAAAATTAATCTCAAATTAAAATTAGTAGAGGAAGGTCCTCTAAAATCTATGATATATCTCTGACATAGCGGATGATTTAGTAATGGTCTCCATGGGAGGATATGCATATATGTAGATACCTTATGAGTAGGCCTAGCCTACACTGATGACTCTATGGAAAATTATGATGTATTCATAGGATTTATACTCTCTTTTATAATTAATAACCATCTAATGTGTTGTAATGGTGATGGAACTATAGCTGGTGTTTGTGATGGAATTGTGGATTAAAACTATGCTAGAACTTCTTGTGATATGGGTAAAGGATACTCACATGGGACACCCTCAAACTTAACCAGCTTATTAGCATGTATATAATTTAGGAATTGGTGTACTATAGATGGGATGGCTCAAAGTTGTAACTAATATCAATCTAGATTTCATCATTGAGGTAAGGTTTAAAACCTGACTCATCCAACTAATAAAATAGAATCACCTTTACATTTGGGTAGCCTAATGAATGAGGTGAGTCTCTAGGTTTGGGATTAGAACCCTTAATGCATCATCCATGTTCAAATAACTAATTCTAGTTGTCTTGTTAAGAAAAATGGATAGAAAAGACTCAAAAACAAACTCTAAACTATAAGACATGATGTACCAATATATTAGGTATCCTCTACTTAATCCCTAAATAGCACTTATGGATCAAATAAGGGGATAATCACTAACACACTCTCTCCAAAATTACTCCTATGCATCAATACTTCACATGGAGTTCATTACAAATACCTATTACCTAAGGGAAATGAATAAGAGGTTTGATAGAAGACACTACCAATAAGTTTCCACTATAATAATAATCATGAATACCTTCACAAACCATGTGATATGTATAAGTCTAGTAAATTCACTAGAATCTAGGTGAGATACAGAGAACTACAAAGGGATAAAGGGTTCAACCAATAATGTAAATTAAAAATTATAAAACACACTACAAACCAATATGGATAAATTTTAATTAGTCCTTGTATTAATTTAAAGGCTTCAAGATACAAATGGGTAGAGTTCATTTGTATGTAGTAAAGGGATCCTTTGTAATGGATTTCTATGTACAATTTATAAAACATGAGTATGAGAGTGAGAATATGGCATATAGATGGAGTTAAGAGGCCATGATGAACATCACCCATTCAAAAATAGTCATAAACATGAATGAGGGGAAGAAAAAAATCTCATAACTCTCCCCATGCATTGAATTTTTGGCCTAGTGGTTAAATGAAGAGTTATAAAGAGATTCCTTTGACATCTTAGCCTCTATGCTACCTCCATTAATCATTATGCTCCATTACCTCTTTAATATGTAGTATCCCATGCCTTCTTGGCAATTTTAATGTTATTATTGACCTCTTCAATGGTTTTTTCATGCTAGACTAGAGTGAAACTCATATCACACCCCCTCCACACTTATTTTTTCCACCATTTAAGAATACTTACATACTTCAAATCCTATAAACTAGCATATAGACCTAAAATAGACTTTTTATTCTCTTTTAGGGCCATTCAAGACTATTTTCAAATTACCTTCAATGGTATTTTGGATTTTTTAAACCGTTGATGACCTATACAAGGTCTGTGACCTAGAATTTCTTGTGCAACCAAAAAGATAGTCTTCATCTAAGCTTTGCTTTCTGATATGAATTATATTTTATCAAAGTGATATTCTATTAAAAGTGTTTTTGAAGATATTTTTACATTTATCCAATTATAATAGGTTTATCCATCTAGTTTAGGAGCTCAAACCATTAAAACATCATGAAAACATCATAAAATATACACATTTAAGCACTTTTATGTGCTTTTCCCCTCAGATGTGCCAATTTACTACTTAAATAAGTGTTTATGAGGTATGTTAATGTCATCAAAGGATATTCAAGGTCATTCAATTATATTTTGAGTGGTTTGTGGGGTCATCTTCTCCATCATGTTCTATTCTAGGTTTTGGAAGGTTTAGAGTGGACTACCATCTTAATCATGGTTCATAAAGCATAGGCCATGGATTGAAATCTTAAGTCCATGATTTTTGAATGTATATAACCCATAAAATTTACCAAATATCTCTTTATTCCATGCATCATATTAGATGATATCTAAGCAAAACATGGCACCTTTTGGGCATCTTCTGAGAAGTTTAGATATACTTATATACTTAAAGGTCATTCATAAAGTTATCCCTGTAAATCCATCTCTCTCTACCATGGATAGAAATTACATAGGGGTCCTTAAATTTCCATAATACCACTATTCCCCATGAATTTAAATATCTAATACTTCTCATGATCCTCAAGACTCCTTTGTTCTTCAACACCTCTATCTTACCTTCCTCAAACAACTTTTGTCCATCATTATATACATGGACCTATATCTATATAGTGTTGATTCTTTAAATGTATATTGGGATATAATATTAATATAATAAATAGCTTCTTCATGTTATTCTTGGTCTCAAATTGTCTTGACATTCTCAAATAATCAAAACATCAATCAACTCTTCCATCATTACTTAAAACTAGCATGTTTCTTAATAATTGGGAACCTACAACTTGGGAGATTTTTGCCATTTTTTTATTATAATTGAATAAGATCCTACTTGATACATATTAACTAATTATCATCTCCATGAAGGTATTTGATCTATCTAAACAAAAATTTGTAAATCCCCACCTATGACCAATATTTTTGCTTAAGAGACTAAGAACTTGCAATTCTACCAATGGGAATGGATCTATTTTATTCTTCTTAAGAATTAGGTGTTTAATTCCTAAGCAAATAAAGCTCTGAGTAAATATAAATCAGTAATTAATGTGTCTCAATTAGCCTAATTATTATTTTTAAATAGATATGTATTTTCCTTTTTCCAAATATAGTAATAATTGAGAGAAATTAGAACTTAGCTTATTCTGGGTTGAGACAGATGATGTAGGGTCTAAAAATTATTTTACATGGATGATAGACTATCATAAACAGGACCTAGAACTCTATTTATGGATTTGATAATACTACCAAACTTAGGACACCATACTACTTGGTACTATATTCCACTTTCAACATTAGTGTTCACTTTTGACACTACTATCTTAGTGGTCTATATTTTTTGGGTTCTACTTGGTAATCCTATGACACCTTGTTGATGAAATATTGAATCCTAGATTTATGTAGAGCTCATTGTGTATTTTATTAAATCTTGTAAACCCTTAGGAGATCTTTATACTTTAAATTGAATATCAAAGTTAGGAAATATAGGAGGGGTTAGTGTGTAAAGGATATGTTGGATGTACTTCACACCCCATGTGTGGGAATTCTACCTACATACCAATAATTTGAAGAGGGATCAAGCTAATGTAGTTCTTCCATTTAAAGTGTTTGGTGTAATTATGTGATATATTCAACTATATGTGAAATTAGAATGTACTTTGGATGACTAAGGACTTGTATGAGTGATTCAATAGGCTTGAATTGGACTTGGAAGGTTTTATGTAGATAATAGGGAAGAGTTCTTGACTACAAATGATTATATTATTGTTCTTTCTCTATGAATGAGTCCAAAACATTCTAAATAGACATTAAATATCCTTTCATAGAGAAACTATTGATCATGAGTTAGATGAGCTTTCATTAAGCTGATAGGGGAAAAGATAAAGATTTAAAAAAATATTACTATTTAAGGCTAAAGTGAACTTGCATAATAACATAAAAAATGAGACACACCTAAGTTTTGGTTCTCCTTTCTAAGTTAGGTTATATTATCTTAGGAGGTTGAGATGTAGGGGGATATATCTGGGTCTGAGAGGGATACCTGGGTCTCAGAAAACTAAGTCTAGGAAGCTACGTGTGACTGAGAATCAGTGAAAGTCTAGCTAAGAAGGGTTGAGTGAACAAGAAAGAACTATAGGTTGGGTGATATTATCCATCCCTAAGTCATGAAATTTCACATTTAATATTATTATAATTTCCATCCCTTTATTTTAGTGATGTATCAAAGCTAGATATTAGGATAAAGGAAAAATTAAAAGCATACCTAAACTTACCTATAAGGAAAAAGCTCATGAAGTTGTGTGATGCTTGATGTTCATAGAGAGAGAACACTATGATGTGTGAATCTATAAATAAAAACATGAAGTATATCAATTATTACTAGATATTATATAGTTAAAATAAGAATGTATAAAGGTTGAGAAAAGAAAGAGAGAGGAATGAGCACACCTCATCGAGTACATGAACCAATACAAAACCTATTTTGATGTTGGATTGTGTTGAGTATGTTCTAAATCAAGTGTAATATCATGAATGGAGTTGAGTGCTCATTTAAAAAAAAATTGGTTCAATAATTCAAAGGCTATCCCTTTTACTCCATCATCACCAACTAAGTTAAGTTAATTAATCATGCATGTGCTAATTGATGTCTAGGTTGTATGTCTAATCCCTCTGAATAGGTGGCTTAAGAAAATAAAGGTTGGCCCTTTGGCTCCATAATTACCCCATGAAGTGAAGTTATGAAGTGATACTAGTATATAATATATTTCATATGAAATGGTTCATGGATTCCATGAATGTGTTGTAAATTTGATACTATGGCATGGATAGCTGAATGTGTGCTAGAAACAAGGCCACTCTTGGCCATTTTGAAATATGGAGACTAGGCTTGTATGAAATCCACTTGAAAACTGATGTACTAGGCTTATATCAAAGTTAAATTAGGAACTTAGGTACTCAAAAAGATAAAATTGTATGAAAGTTTAACTTGAATGTGATGTTACCCACATATAGATGGAATAAGGCATGTAACTACTGAGAATGCTTAGAATAAATTGAACCTAGAAATAAAACAAGATTAATGTGCTACACACATTACCCATAATCACTAATTTTTATAACATGGATTCTGATTGAGAAGTTATACCAACTTCTGAATCTTAACTATATTTTTGAACCATCATGTCGTGCATGATAACTCCCTATATCTGAGAAAATTATGCTGAAACTACCAAATTTGAAGGATCTGGAAGTGCAAAAACTATCATTAAATAATTTTTTTTGCCTATTTATATAAACCTTGAATATTTTTATACTTTTCTAAGAGTTCTAAATTATGGGTACCCAATATTTTTTGTGCTATTATCCATTTTTGGCACTACTATCCATTTCTAGCACTATTATCTGATGTGAAAATTGATTGTTGATCTAAGACTGTTCCTATTTTTTTGCTCTAATTTGATCAATTTGACCTTTGGGTTCTATGCTAATTGTTTTGAATGTTTTTGTTTTGATTTATAAGAGGTTTTATCTCTATGAAAAAGCCTATATTTTATTCCCCCTCTTCTAATGGTAGGAATGATAAACCTACAATGACTGCCCTCAAAAGAAAAGAGTCCTACAAGTGTGTTAATCTAAATATAAATATGATATAACATTTTATATTTGATAATATTTTTCAAGATATATCAAATTTTGGTACTGAGATATTTATAGATCAATATGGGTATGCCTAGATAGATATAACAATGTGAAATCATGTTCAAAGTACTGAACTAGAATTAGAATTGTTATTTTTTTAGTTTTTAGTTATTAGTTGGAGGGATCAAGAATGATGTCCATCACGGAATCTAAAAAATCAAAGAAAATACATGATTTGTATCATGTAATTTCACACATTTTACAAGTAATAAGAAAAAAACACACAACCAAGAAGTATACTAGATGGGCCAAGGGGCCATGCAAACAAGGGACATGGGTACATGTCACTCAAACTAGAAACAAGCATGGAAGGCATGTTTAAATGCCACATACACATACAAGTTAAATAAGATAAGTTGGTACATGGGCCATAGGAACATAAAGGATTTAAAAAAATACATTAGCAAATGTCCTAAGGCACACACATGAACAAAAAGTAAAGGACATTGGAAAATGTCCTAAGGCACAAACATGAGACAAACTAGAATTAAAAATGAAATCACGAAAGATATGCTAAGAAAGTAGAGAAAACATGTAATAACTAGAAAGATACAAGCACATCTCACCGATCAAATCAAATTTGAATGTATGAAAAGCATGTGTATTAAAAGACTAGGTATATGTTAAGAAATACACAAGTGCTAGATACTAGTGAGATGTCGATATAGTATTATGTGTAAGATATAAAGTAATGTACATCAACATGATAACTCAGAGTGTGTGGTGTATAAATGACATAACATCGATGGTGTAGTCATGTAGAAGATGCCCCCAGTGGGTGTGTATAACAATGTATGTCTCGAATGTAGAAGTAGGAATGCCCCCTCTATGGGTAGAATGAAGCAATCAAGTAGCTAGATGTCACTACACACACTTAGAGAAGATAAAGAGAAACATGGTAATGTATAAAATTAACATATAATAGTAATAAATAGAAAATTTAAGTCCTATCGTGATAGTAGTAATGTAAAGCAAGAATTATGCATTCAATTGAAATTTTTTTGGTATTTTTGATATGTTTTAATGTTTTTATGTTTTGAAGTTTTGTAATGTTTTTTATTTTATTGATATAATCTATGTATAGGAAATAATAGGAAGAAATGATAATAATTGATGAGTCTCAAATTTGACTCCCTATCATGGTGTCTTATATCAAACAACTAAATCATGCATGATCATCAGGCATGAGTGTATGATTGAGATTATGAAGCTAAAATGTGTGTACATTATAACTACTCTAAAATATCTAAAGTGGAATACAAATGTGGGGTCTCCATGTAACTCTAAGAATTAGATGCAATCGTAAGGATTTTAAGGACCCATCTAGAAGTAGGAGAAGGTACTCATTGAATAGGTTCTCTATGTGTATCTATATGAGATCATAGTGTAACTACTCTAGGTGTGAATATTATCATTAGAAGTTGTCTAGAATCTTAAAGTTGTGGGGGTGTATGAACCCTTTGTACTAGTGATGGATTTTGTAACTATGGTAGAACCTAATGTGGAACTAGAATAGAAGTTGGAAGAGAACATAAAATTAATGAAAGAACTAGATCTTTTGACTGGAAGCTAGTAGCTGGATCTAAAGTGGTGAGTGGTGACTCATAAGGAACTCTGTTGATTGTAATAACCTGATTATTATGAATGAACTTCATGCATCTGTGAACTATAGAAGGAACTACCTTGATATTTTGAATCCATGGTTGATTAATTGGTATGTCAAAAACTCCTACTTTAGGAACTATAGTGAATGGTGTGGCCATGTATATAGGACCAACCTATAGTGGAAGTACTATCTTTCTCAATGAAATATAAATATGCCCATTGAAACCATTGATAACTATATCGGTTGGAGTGATATCCTATTTTGAATAACCCAAAAGTTGTAGTAGTTTGAAGGTACACATATTAAGACTAGAATCATTATCAATGAGTACACTATGGATAGGTTGATTATGGATATGTGATCTAATAAAAAGTGCATTATAACTTGTATCATCCTCCATAATTTCTTGGTTTGAAAAATATATCAAAGGCTTGGCTAGAACTCTATACTCATACACACCTATCATACCCCTCAAAGGATGTTCCTCAACTGAAGGTGCCTGGTATGTAAATTGTGGAGGATGTGTATGGTATGTATGATGAACACTTGATGTGTCCTCTTTTTCTTGTTTTGAGTTTTGTGTTAATGGATCTAAAAAGATTTTCAAAGCCTTATCTTATGTTGGATTTGTGTTTGGAGGCTCAGTCAAAGTGCCTAGATCAAGTAGATTAACGTCTATCAAATCTTGTATCTTATGTCATAAACTGATGCATCTATTTTTAGTGTGGCCTAGTGCCATTTAAAAATCACAAAATGCATATTTGTCATATCCCTATGGAAAAGGTTATGCTGGATCTACTTCCTAAATAAGTGGGAGAGTGAGGATGTTACATTCCAGTAGATGCTATATAACTATGGATATAGAAACTAGTAAATTGGTCAATGCACATCATGGAGGTACTTATAAAACCATCCACTAAGGGGGCTCTAAAGCTGCATTGACTATTCATTGAGTTTTTTTCTTGTTGTCACTAATTTTGACCTTGTATGAGACTTTGCTATTACCCTTGTTTGTTGTGTCTAGATTATTTGAATACTTGATTTTTCCCATTGAGATTAACTTGACTTCTCTTCCCTTAAGTGTATGGCATAATTTAGTGAAGGAAGAGAATCTTTCGAACATAATGGATTCATGAAATGCTAGGAGAAGGCTTTGTTTGAAGATGTCATGTAGCTCTTAATCAGCCATGGGGCAAGTTAGCTTAGCCAAAATAGTCTTGCATCTGAGAACATAATCTGTGAGGGGCTTATTTGACCTTTTTTTTTTATGTAATCTATGCATATGAAACCTTGTCACCAATGATGATACTAAAATATGTTAGGAACATGTTTGATAAAGGATTGAAAGATATGACCAACTAATTTGATAGACTATAAAACCATTGTAGAGCATTATCCTTTAAGATCTATGGAAAGATTTTGGTAAGTAACTAGTCATTAGGTACATAATCCAAACATGTTACATGAAAATCTCTCAAATGTGTGGCTGGATTACCCTTCCCATCATAAAGAGTAAGCTTAGGTTAAACAAATCCTTATGATAAAGGTGTAGAATAAATGTGAGATACCAATGGTGTATGTAGTAAAGCAAAATAATCTAATGCCTATATAGGTTTAGTGGTACCTTTCTCAAGACATTATACCTTGGATTGAAGAGATTGTATCTCTTGCACAAGGGCTATGACATCGGGAGATAGGGAAGTAATAGATATAGTTGGTGGCATAGAAGAAGGTTGGGCTATTGTAGGGGGTTGTTGAGACATAGTTTCCCCTATAGTGTCATTTGTAATTGGCTGCTTTGAATGAATAGAAGACTGAACTTGCTTAGCCTTTTCTATTTCCATGATAGATTTTAGAATTAGTGTATGATCTTTAGGTTGTTTCTTAAGTCTTTATTTGAATTTTGTAAAATCAAATATTTATTGAGTATTACTTCATTATCGATAATGGGTGGAAGTGGATCAACAGCCCAATGTGGTGGAACATGAGCATCCATGTGTACATCATCATTATTATTTTGATACTACTATTTTTTGAAATTATCCTCATTATAATTGGTGTAATTTAGATGTGTAGAATATATAATTAAAACATGAATTGGTTATTTATCAATGGTATATGGTCAAGTTGGAAGAATCTAGGTAAAATCAGGAGGATTGCCATTAAGTCTTACACTTTGTCTTGAAGGAAGAGGTACAAGGAACTTAGGTGGCATAAGGAAAACAACTTGAATGATAGTAGCAGAAATTAAAATGGTATAATCTAAACAAGGCACTAAAATGTGCATGAAAAGGATTTAGGACTTCTAAACATGTAAGGTGATACCTCAATAAGCAAAAAAGAGCTAGTACATGCAACTAAGGATTTTTCAGAAATAATATTTGCAACATACTATAAACTTTTGAATTTGAAATTGATTATATAAGTTTGATAAGTAACTAAATTTTCAAAAAATTATGCAAAATTTATTGAAGAATAACTGAGAATGTATTTGATGCAACTAGGGTTTTGAATGAATTTTTCCAAAATTAGTGTAGTAATTTGAAAAATTTATAGAATTTTTTTAGTTTTAATTTTGAAAAATTGAGGAAAAATCTAAAAATATTTCTAAAATTAGTAGTATATTTTTCCTAATGGTTTGAAAGTGTTTGTATACAAATAGGACCTAGTATGTGCAAAGTAGGGTTTGGGTGAATTTATTGAAAATATTTAAATTAATTTGTATTTTTTTAATTTTTAAATTCAAGAAAAATTAGGAAAATATTGTAAAAAATTTATAAATAATTAGCCCTAGGGTTTTTGTGCAAAAAATTGAAGTAAGTTGGGTTCACCAAATATTTTATTCTTTTTGGGAATTAGGTATTTAATTCTTAATAAAATAAAGGTTTGAGTAAATATAAATCAATAATTAATTTATCTCAATTAGCCTACTGATTTGTGTAAACAAATATGTATTTTTCATTTTTCTAAATATAGCAATAGGTGAGATAAATTAGAACTTAGCTTATTCTAGGTTGAAATAGATGATGTAAGGTCTAGAAATTATTGTATAAGGATAATAAAATATCATAAATAGGACCCATAACTCTATTTTTGTATTAGACATAAGTGCCAAACTCAGGGCACCATACTACTTAGAACTATAGTCTACTTATGATGCTAGTGTCCACTTTTAGCATTGCTATCCTAGTGGTCTAGCTTTTATGGGTTTTGCTTGGTAGGCCTGTGATACCCTAGTAGTGAAATATTTAAGCTTGGGTTTGTACAGAGCTTACTGTGGGTCTAGTTGAATATTTGAAACCCTTAAGAGCTCTTAGTACTTAAACTTGAGTAGTAAACTTGGGAAAGAGAGGAGAGGTTAGTGTGTAAAGGATACATTAGATGTACTTCACACCTCATGTGTGGGCATGCTACCTAAATATCAATACTCTGAAGAGGGATCAAGATAATGTAGTTCTCCCATTTGAAGTGCTTGGTGTAATTATGTGATGTATATAATGAAATACAAAAATAGATTATACTTTAGATGACTAGGGATTGGTATGAATTCCTTAATAGACTTGAATTGGTCTTGGAAGGCTATATACAAAGAATAAGGAAGAGTGCTTGAGTACACTTTCTTGTATTATTGATTTTTTCTATGAATGAATGCCAAACCTTATAAATAAACATTGAATGACCTTTTATAAAGAAACAAGTGATCATGGGTTAGATGATATTTCATTAGGCCAGTAGAGGAAAATATAAGGATTCAAGAAAATTTGACCATTTAAGGCTAAAGTGAACTTGGAAAAAAACACTAAAAATAAGACACCCTTGAGTTCTGGTGATTCTATCAAGTATTAAACTATTGTCCTAAGAGGATAAGACATAGGGGGATGGATCTAAGTTTGAGAGGCTACTTGGGTCTCAAAAATCTAAGTTTGAGAAGCTATGGGTGACTAGGAATTAGTGAAAGTCTAGCCAAGCAGGATTGAGTGAGAAAGAAAGAGGACCTATAGGTTGGGTGCTATTAGCCATGCCTAAGTCATCCAATTTCACATTTTATATGATTATAGGATCATAACCTATAATTTTAGAAATTTATATTATTTTTTATCTTCCCTCTTGAAGGATACCAATATTAGTGCTTATCACTCATTAATATGAGCTCAACTCACATTCATTAAGGCTTTGTAACTCCTAAGTATCAAATATTTGTCATTATCTTTCATCCAATTCAAGACTTAGTATGCTTATTGAAGAAGTTAAACACCTACACCATCCTTAGGAATGATTTGAATTCTATGTGAACCTCATTATGGAATACTTAAATCATTTCAAATTTCTTACCATATTATATAACCTTTTAAAAGGATAGGAAATGCTCTAGAAGCCTTGAGATTGGTGTGACCTTTTGAACTTTGTTCTTTCTCTCATGATACCTTATGATTATCTTACATTACAAGAATATATAATCACCTTCAGTGGAATATAAGCCTATTTTTTGAACTTAAGGTGTTGTGAAACATCCATAACATATTCTTCCAAAAACTTGAACAATTCACATACTTAAAACCCTACCTTTCTACTTGAAACCTTTATAAAACATGGTATTTATCATATCCATAAAGACCATTGTATCATAAAACTATATGTAGAAACCATCCATGGAGTGTAAAACATGATCCATATGTTTCCATGGAAACTTAATGTGTTTGGATTATTATCATTACTTTTACACCCATCAAGTTAGTGGTAGGGTATAAAGAGGGTTTTGAGTGGCTGAGATTCTTAACATTTATTCATAGAGGTTAGCCTTTCTGTCTAGAAACAAATGGTACTATCAAAAAGTGAAATCACCCCCACCTAACCTATCTTAATAGGATTTTCCCCCATGCGCCCTGTCTACACACTTATGATCAAATGAGGATTTCATTTGAATTATTTATAAAGTGTATTGGGAATCCAAGAGAGGTTTAGATGCATTTCTTGACATGAAATGACCTACATGAGCTTGATTTTAACCATGATGGAATTTATTGAGTTACATGAATTAGGTTTAGTTATTTACTACCACCTTTTACCTATTTTTTATGTCTCCAAGACTCTATGCAGAAAAATTACCCATTAGTTAAGTTACTTCAATGCCCTCACCATCCATTTGACTTTCATCTTGACTTCACAAGCTCAAGAGTGTGTTATATTTGAAATATGAGTTTTAAAAATACTAATCTAATGTAAATCACAATATATACCCTTTTTAAAGGCTTATATAATGCAATTTAACCCATATGGCATGTTTGAAAGGCATTTGATGACCTTATGGGCTCATTGGAGCTTGAAATATTCTTGACAAATAGACTATAGAAGGTGACCCTATATATATGATTAGAACTCATGTCAAGAATAAAAAATTAATTAGACACCCCCTACATCTTGATAACAAGTTCCCCCCATAATAATTAGATAATAAAAGTAGAAATACAATGATAATAAGAAACCTTAATTCCTGTAAATACCTTATTTTTCGCTAAAATACCTTAACTTTATCAAACAATATATAGGCCAATTTTTAGGCTTCAAAATAGACTTGAGACCCTTCCTTTCACCCAAGGACAATATATGGAAACCAAATACATCATCCAATGACTCATAACATGCTATTGCATGATGATCCCTCAAACAACCCATAATGAAATCTTAAACAATGTTAATGAGGTTTAATTGACCATTTTGAAGATCTTGGTAAGCACATATAATCTTGAAGTTACCTATGAGAATTTTTTTTAATTTTAAGGGTTTATATTCAAATCATGAGGCCAAATTATCAACATCTATGGTGGCTCACAAGGGTTGACTTGATTTCTATTCAAGAGAACTTATTATCTCATCCTTTTTGTAAAAGACTCACACATGAAAATCATGATTTAAATAAGATGACCACTCTACTTGATATGATCATCATAAATAACACCATATAATCCTTTAAGGACCAAAAAAACTCATGACTTAGACAACAAAGACATAATAAAGAACACTAACACATAAATAAATCAAGAGATAAACATACCACAGTTGTAATAACAAATACCTATTAAAAAAAAGACAAAAATAACCTACTAAAAACAAATAACCTCCACCAACATGATGATATATTGACATACTCATGGTTTCCTTAAGTAGCAACTAGACCTTATTGCTTCATTCACTTGTGCATGGGTTGACTATGTGAGTCACACTCATACCAAGATTGGTTTATTGGTACAAACAAAACCATGTTTACCCCATCAATATACACTCCTTGGTTGGACATGCCCATTTGAATCAAACCATTATGTTTTGCAACATTATCATGTTGACCAATTGCTATCTCAACAAGATCAGGTACAATCAGGGCTTCATTTTGAAGTATAATACTTAGATCATCTTTAAATACTCTAATTATCACTTCAACATCATTCTAAATATTATTTCTAGGGTCAAGAATTATTTATTCAAGTTATAAACCAATCATCTTGATCTCTTGAACACCCGAAATTAGATGACTATATAATACAAGCTAATTGAGTATCTCTCCTTCATACTCCTTAAGATTCACACATTACTCCTTAGGAAGAAGAATAATATCAAGAACATTCTAAATTTACCCAACACATGGTGTAAACCTTTGGATAATTTTAAATTCATTAAAAATCTCACAATATTTTTGCCATAGATTCTCATCATCCTCATACTTGGCTTTTTGAAGTGGAACCAATTGGGATACACCTTCATCACCTCCCTTAGGATTCATAGGATTGTTAAGGACCTTAAGGCTCTTTATGTATTCATGATGTAGTTTTGGATCAACTTCTTCAATTTTACACTCTTTCCTTTTAATAGTCACCTCAACATGATCCAAGATCTTATCTTGTACTCTTTATTCCATCTCATTTTCTTACTCAAACCTAAAAATTTATTTAATCCTTTCTATAAAAAGAAGGGTCCCAATGAATATCTCTTCCTCGTGTTCATTTTTTAGCATATTCATCTTATGTCATTACAATTTGATCTACCTCATTTACCTCCCATAAAATAGGCTCTTTCTCAAAAATTGAGAGGTTTGGAGGGTGATGGATATGATCATGAGTTGACTTAGGTATCAATGAAACACTCTCATAGTTTGATATCTTGGGTAAAGTGGATTCTTCTAATAATTCTTAGGGAGAAACCAAATTTTGTTATGCTATGAGTGCCTCATTCTTATTTTGAATATCTTCTTAGACTGACTTACAAATTGGAAGGGTTTGAATCTCTTGGAGAGGGAGGGATAGCATTTGAATAGGAACACAGGTCCTTTTTTTAGCTTTAATTTCTTAATGTATACTTTAATCATCATTATTTCCCCATGAATCTACTATTTAGTTCCAAGTTGGGAGCTTGAAACCAAGAGATTCCTATTAAACATGTATTTAAACTTGAGGGGTGAATGAAGGGTGAGGAAATATTCTAAATTTTATCAGTTATTCTTGAGATTTCATTTTATTTGTTTTTATGCTTCTTTGAAATAGTTGCTCATTTTCAAGGTCAATCTCTCTAGCTAGTTTAGCTTCAAAATCAAGTATTGTTTATTTGACACTCTCTTCAGAATAACTATAAGGAAGATGATCTTTATAAGGTTGATTTCAGTCATGTTAAGGGGATATATAGGTCTGATATCAAGATTGATTATATAGATGTGAAGCTTGACCAGTTTGGTCACGTTTATAAGTAAGTGAGGGATACAAGTACTCTTGATAAATGGGATGTTCATATGTTTAACCAAAGTCATATACAGGTTAAGACTAATCATAAGTCTGATGTGGATCATAAGGAGGATATGGATCAACATAATACTAGTAAGGATCAATATAGGACTAATATGGTTCATTAGGATGTTGATAGGGGTCAACATAAGATCCACCAACTTGGTTAAAACAATAATTTTCCCCAACCTCAGCTATGAAAAATCATGAAGATGACAAGATAGAAATAATGTTTTATAGAATGAATACTTGGACTAATTTAACCAATTGAATATGCTTATAATCACCATTGGTTCTTGAGGTCATGCCTCTAAAGGATGGTGTATTGAAGAGTAATACCAAAAAAATTTCAATTGATTGAAGTGCCTACCCCATTAGGCATGTCATAAAATGTTATTAGTCTAGATTGCACCCTTGAGGTATGGGTTTTAAAAATACCTAATATATATAATACAATAAAATCACATTTAGGTGTGGGTGGCATAATTAATGATGTGAGTCTCTAGGTTTGTGGCTAGCTCCCCTAATGCATCATCCATGTTAAAATCAACAAGCTTACTTGTCTTGCCAATAAAAAGGTATAAAAAAGACTTGAAAATAATCTCTAAATTATAGGAGGTGATTTACCAATATATTTGGTCTCATCTAATTGATCATTTAATAACACTTATGGATTTAAAAAGAGGATAATCACTAACACACTCTCTCCAAAAGGAAACCTATACATCATTACTTCACATGAAGGCCATTTAAAATGCCTATAACCTAAGGGTTACGAATGAAATATTTGATAGAATACACTACCAATCAGTTTCCACTATAAGCATAATCGTGAGAAAATTCACACACTATGTGACCGACATAAGACCAATCCATTAACATCTAGGTGAGAGACAAGGACCTACAAAGGGATAAAGGGTTTAACCATTAATGCAAATCAACAATTATATAACACATTAAAAAGTAGTATGGATAAAGTTAAATTAGTCCTCATATTAATTCAAAGGGTTTAAGATATAAATGGACATAGTTATTCCATACCTAGTAGAAGGATCTTGTACAATGGCTTTTTAAGTCCAATTTATAGAACATTAGAGAGAGAGAGAAGGAAAATATGGTGTACAGACAGAGTGGAGAGGCCATGATGACCATCACCCATTCAAAGATATTCACAAATATGAGTGAGGGGAATAAAATAGTCTCATAACTCTCCCCATGCATTGGCTTGGTGGCATAGTGGCCTTCATAAAAGGTGGCCTAGTGGCCAAATAAGGAGTTACAAAGAGATTCCTTTGACATCTTGACCTCCATGCTACCTCCATTAATCATTATTATTGATTACCTCTTCACTACATAGAATTACATGATTTATTGGAAAATTTTGTGCTATTTTTGACCTCTTCAAGGCTTCTCTCATGCTAGACTAGAGTGAAACTCATATCATACCCCCTCCATGCTATTTTCTTCCACTAGTTAAGAAGACTTGCAGACCTCAAAATTTGTAAACTAGCATAGAGACATATAAAACACTTTTTATTTACTTGAAGGGCCATTCAAGACTACTTTTAAATGACCTTAAATGGTATTTTTGAAGTTTATATACCACTAATGACATGTATAAGGTCTAGAACCTATATTTTCTTATGAAAACAAAATATAGTATTCATTTAAGCTTTATTTTCTATTTTGAAACATTTTTGTCCACCATGGGATTATATTGAAAGGATTATATGAGATTAATTTACCTCTATCTAGGTCTTATAAGTCTATCCATCTAGTTAAGAAGCTTAAACCACTCAAATATCATCAAAACATCAAATAAAATGCACTTTTAGGCCCCTTTTGTGTTATTTTCCTCACATACCAAGTTACTACTTCAACATGTGTTTATGAGGTTTGATAGTGGCATCCAATGGTATTCAAGGTCATTAAAGTATATCTTGAGTGTTTTTTGGACTCGTATTCTCCACCAGATTCTATTTTAGGTTTTGGAGGGTTTAGAGTGGCCTACCATCTTAACAATGGTTCATAAAGCATAGGCCCTAGATTGGAAACTTAAGGCCATGAATCTTGAGTAAATAGACACCCTAAAATTTTCCTAATATATATTTCTCCCATGCATATTATGTTATGATATATTACCAAAATTTGGCACATTTTAGGTTTCTTTTAGGTAGCTTGGGTATATCTATTATCTTAAGGGTCATTCGTAAAGTTATCCCCCTGAATCTAGACCTATCTATCATGGATGGAAAGTGCATATGGGTCCTCAAATTTCCATAATATAAATAATCCCCATATAATTTAATATTTAATACTTATCATGATCCTCATGTCTCCTATGTGATTTAACACCTCTATCTTACCTTCCTCAAACAACTTTTCTCCATCATTCTATACATGAACCTATATGTATATATTTTTGGTTCATTAAATTCATATTATGATATAAGATAAATAAAATAAAGAGTTTATTCATGTTTTTATTGGTCTCAAATGGCCTTGACATTATAGAACAATTAGGTATTCAATCAATTCTTCCATTATTACTCAAAACTAGTATGTTTATTAAGAACTGAGAACCTATAGCTTAGGAGACTTTTGTCACTTTTTTGTTCTTATTGAAGATGAATATAAAATACATATCATATTTATGAATTTATTTTATCTATATAAACAAATATTTGGAAATCACCACCTATGACCAAGCTCGTTGCTTAAGAGACCAAGAACTTGTAACTCTACCATTGAGAATGGATCATAACATGCAATCTTAACATGTTATATCAGTTTTTTATTTCCTATTGAAGGAGAATAAGATTAGTGATTCTCACTCATTATTCTAATCTCACCGCACCTTTATGAAGTATTTTAAACTCCCAAGTATCAAATATTTGACATTCTCTTCCATCTAATTCAAGACAGTGTATGTTTCTTGAAGAAGTTGAATGCCTACACCCTCCTTGGGGCTTATGGAAACCTAGGTGAACCTAGTTATGGTATATTTAAATAATTTTATACTTATTACCATCTTTTATAAAGTTTTACCAAGATAGGAAATGTTATTAAAGCCTTTATATTGGTGTGACCTTTTGAATGTTTCCCTTTCTCTCACCATACCTTATGAATGTCTTGCATTCCATGCCTATAAAATCACCTTCAGGGGAGGATGAGAGTATTTTTTAGACTTCAGGGGTTTTAAAACAATCCATAACACCTTAATTAAATAACATGAACCATTCACATACATAAAACCCTTATTTTCTACTTGAAACCTCTACAAAACCTAGTATTTCTCATATCTATATAGGTGACCATACCATAAAACCATGTGTAGAGATCCTCCATGGAGTGTGGAACATGATACAAATGTTTCCATGGAAAGTTAATGTTTTTGGATCTAAATTTCCTCAATTTTACATCCATCAAGTTGGAAATAGGGTTTAAAGAGGGTTTTTAGTGATTATGATTCTTCATTTTTGTTTATAGAGGTTAGCCCCTATGTTTGGAAACAAATGGAATTGTAAAGCATAACTACGTAGAAAAATAATAATAAATTATGGAATCTAAATTTTTTAAGAATTATTCTTAATGTTTTGATCCAAAATCATGGATCATCATCATGAGAATAAGAGTTTAGTATGTGATAGGATAATAATTCTACATAGAAAAAACCAAAGGGACAATAAATAATAAACATTATTCATCAACCCAAAAGAGTCAGCCAATATTAAGATTAGTAAAAATTATTCTTATTTTTCTAAATATGATGATGAAGTAAATGTTTCCAAACTTCACTTAATGTTGTGCCTTCATCTCTATTAATATTATTTGGGTTCATTTCAATTTCAATATTTTCATGAATCTTCCTTTTAGTATAGTTATCCACTTTGGCAATAATTTTATCATTATCAAGACAAATATGATGGCTCATATTATGGTTGTGTTCAGCTAGGTCTGATTTGTTAAATTTTCCATGTCTTAAATTAACATCATATTCTTTTAACCTCACTTATAAATACCTACCCATTTCACTAATATATACTTTCCAAGAAGAACAAGGGATAGAATAAACACCCTTATAGGAACCCAATTTAATCAAATCTTTAATTGATTCAATCATCCTTATTATGGTGTTAGGAGGGGTGAATGAAAACATAATGTCTTTCTTATCTAAATTTTTTATTAATTTTTCTATGGTTCCATTAATGTAAGGAAATGAAATTATTTTTTTCATGTCACCCTCAATAGGCTCCTTTATTACAAATGGTTTCCTAGTTTTTTCAATTATTAAATTTATTATCATCATAGCCATTTATTTTTGAGAACATGTGATAAGTGATCCAATTCTTGATAAAGGTGTCTTTTATTAGAAAGTCTTAAGGCATAAGTAATCAATCATTCATAATACCAATCTTTTGGGGTGGAAAATTGTGAGAGTCTACATGAAGATACCTATCAATGTGCATCTTTTTTCTATAAACTTGGTGACTAATCGATCCATCTTATTTTTCATAAACTAGCACATAAAGGAAGGGAATGCTATTATTATTCTAAAATTATATGATAAATTTTATGTTATCATTATAATTATTAAGGTAGATTAAGGATTTATTAAGATTTTCAATACCATGTTGCCACACTACATTTGTGTCATCAACAAATTGTTCCCAATGTCTTGGCTTTAAACAAAATGATTCAATAGCTTATTTTTCAAAATTTTCCATTTATAGATTAGCAACAGTAGGTGAAAGGGGAGAGCCCATTACAACTCCTTAAATTTTTTTGTAAAATTCACCCCAAAAAATAAAGTATGTGGATCTAAGACACACGTCTTCCAAACTGGCAATAGATTCATCTATTAAATCTCTAATAACAAGTACCACCTTAGTAATGGGGATTTTTGTGTACATAGAAACAACATCAAAATTGACCAATAAATCCTCTCCATTCAATGTTTTATTTTTAATCTCATTTTTCCAAGTTGTTGAGTCTTTTATGAAGGAACTAGTATTACCACTGAGCATTATAAGTTTATTTTCTAAGAATTTTTCCAAATTATAGGTAGGTCAACCAATAATATTAACTATTGGTCTAAGAGGATTACCTTCTTTATGAATTTTAGGTAAATCGTAGATGCAAGGATCAACACAATTTTTAGGTTTTAGATTTATTTTGGTTTTATCATCTAGATTTGACATCATTATAGTGTTGGTAACTTATATTATCACTTTTTTACTAGGATCACAATTTATTTTTATATAACTACCACAAGAGAAATGGTTAATCATTTTTCTATTATAATCCTCAAACTTCATTATAACTATGGCATTCTCTTTATCTACTTTCATGACATTTATATCATTGTTTTTCCTTATATTATTAAGGGTGATTGATTCATTAAGATTGATATTTAGTTTAGGTGGTTTGGGTTTTCTGATAATAACTATGCACTCTTGCCTAATTTCTTCTACCATGTTTTCTAGTAAGCTAGTAATAGCATTTTCAATGGTACAAATTAAGTCTTTAATGGGAAGATGTTTAGGTGCCACAGTGAAATTAATACCAAACTAAAGTAAATTTAGTATGTCTACATTAAAATAGATGTTAGATAGGTTGATAATGATAGAAACTCTCTTAGATCAGTGATTATCTCCATGCTGCACTTTATTTAGTAAATCATTTTTTTTTAATCTATCCTCCATATATTTCTCATAGTATAAACATATCATAGCTATTGTGGAATCAACATGAATTTAGAGGTCAAAATTGATCAAGTTGGTGAAAGTAAGATACATTTTGTAAGCTTTCTTTGACAAGAAATTCAAATTTGATCAAGATTTTTTAATTTTTGCTCTTACAAGGGATAGACTCATCAAATTAAATAACTCTAAGTTTCACTTATTATGGATATGATGGTAAATGTGAGAAAAGCTAATAATAACTTTTGAGCCCCTGCATTTCTTCACAAGTGATAAATCAATGGCCCTGTGAATAATCTTCAATTGAATCCTTTCAAGGTCATGAACCTTGCTTAGAATTTCCCTTCCATGGAGGGACTTAATCTGATTGAAAAATATAACTATGTACAAAAATAATAATAAATTGTAGAATCTACATATTTTGAAAAAGCCAAGAAACTATTTTTAATAAAGGATCCTATTTAAGGTAACATGAAAAAATGATTTTCCATTCATTACATTAAGGGAACCATGGAAATTTTAGCAAACATTTTAATTAAGAGAGACATTAAGGTTTCCTTCACCCTTCCTAACACCATAAGAAGGATGATTGAATAAATTAAAGATATGATTAAAATATGTTCCTATAAGGGTATTTATTCCATCCCTTATTCTTTTGGGAAATTATATATCGATGGAATAGGTAGGTCTTTGGAAGTAAGGTTAAAAGAACATGATACTAATTTAAGACATGATAGATTTTACAAATCAGCCCTAGCTGAGCACTCCCATAATACGAGCCATCATATTTGTCCTATTAATGCTAAAATTATTGCCAAAGTAGATCTCTATACTATAAGGAAAATTTCTAAAAATACTAAAATTGAATTGAACTTGGATAATCTTAATAGAGATGAAGAAACAAAATTAAGTGACATTTGGAAACCTTTACTTCATCATCTTCTTTAGAGTAAAGAGAATAATTTTGACTAATCCTAATCTTAGCCAACTCCTTTGGGTTGATGAATATTTTTTATTATTTATTCTCCCTTTGGTATTTTCTATGTATCATTATTATCCTATCATCTCTTGAGATCCTATTCTCCTGATGATGATCCATGAGTTTGGATCAAAATATTGAGAATCATTTCTTAAATAAACATAGATTCTACAATTTAAAAAATGGAACTATCAATAAGTGAAATAATACCCTTACCTCTCTAAATATTATTTTCCCCCATACACCTTGTTTGTACACTTCTAAGTAAATTAATATGTCATTTGAAATATTTTTAGACTATACTGGGAATCTGAGAGAGGTTTAGATGTATCTCTTGACTTGAAATGATCTGCACAAGATTAATTTAAACCATGAAGAAATTTAGTGAGTTACATGAATGATTTTTGGTCATTTAATACCACCTTACTCTTATTATTTACATATCCAAGACTATATTCATGAAATTTACCATTAGACAAGTGTACTTCAATGTGATCACCATTTATTTGACTTTCATCTTTATTTTACAAGCTCAAGAATACATTATATTTTAATTATGCCTTTGAAAAATATTAATTCAATTTGAATTAAAATATATACGCATTTAAAAGACTTCCATAAAACAATTTAACCTATATGGCATGTTTAAAAGGCATTTGATGACCTTATGGGCTCATTGGATGTTGAGACATTCTTGACAAATAAACTATAGAAGGTGACCCTAGATATATTATTAGACCTCATTTAAATACTCAAAAACTAATTGGACACCACATGCATATTTATATCAAGGTTACCCCATAATAATTTGATAATACAAGAAAAAAAATAATGAGAACAAGAAACCTTAATTCTTCAAAATATTCTAATTTCTTCTAAACTACCTTACCTTTATAAAATAATATATATGCCACATTTTGGGATTAAAAATACACTTGAGACCATTATTATAATCCAATTACAACCTATGAAAACATAATATATCATACAATGACTCATAACATGCTATCATATCATGATCCCTCAAACAACCCATAATACATACAATGAATCCTTAAACAATGTTTATGAGGTTTAATTGACCATTTTGAAGGTTACAAAAAGATATAGGTAATAATATAAAATATTGCATGACCCTATGAGAATTTTTTAAAATTAGAGGGTTTGATGTTTGGTCTAGGAGACCAAATTATCAATAGTAATCATGGCAATAATATATCCAATACACCTACACTAGGTACTAATAAGAACTAAGTTGATATGTGTTGTGCTCCAACCTATAATAGAAGAAAAATATATCAAATAGAGATATTAATTATTCCACTTAAACCAATAATGATTATATATATGGGGAATATATCCCACTCTGTGTAGATAGAGTGTTGTAAGAGTGTCATAGTGCACATGCTTATGCTTAAACCATTGTCAGCCATAACAATATGAATAAGATTTAAAAATATCTTTAGTGAATTAGTATTTATTTTTTATTGTTTTGGTTCCTTTTTGGGTGTTCCCACATGAATAATATTAGCTTTAATGAGATCTTATATCTTGTGCTTTAGGATAATGCATCTATTTGTCATGTCACATAGTGCCCTATGATAATTGTGTAATTCATTTGAATTATAAATATTTTAAAGATTAAACATTGTATAAAACTCTTTAATGGGAGGGAGAGATATGGCATTACATTACAATAGTTATTGTCAAACCCATGCTAGTGGATTTGGAAGATTTGTGAAGACTCCACATAGAGGATCAAATAAAACCAATTTGGGAGATGGCTTGGAATATACATTTAATGTGTCCTTTTGGTCACTTTTTTTTTGTGTCCCTTAACTTATATGGAGATTTTTTTGAAATATTAATGGTTTATTTTTATCTATTTGTGCACTTGAGTTTTCCCATTAATAAGAACTTAACCTCTCTTTCCTTGTTTATATGGCATGAATTAGTAAATGTAAGAAACTTATTGACCAAAATATATTTGTGAAATTATGGTAATATAATTTATTTAAATATGTCTTTAATATATCTATCTACCATGGGGCTAGTCAATTTGGATAATATTATCTTGTATTGTAAGATATAATCTATGATAGTCTCATTCGAGTTTTTCTTTAACTATGCTACTTGACCATATGATATACTATCACTAATGTTCATAGATAAATTTTTTAAAAACATATTTGATAAAGGATTTAATTCCATTATATATTATTTTTTAAATCATATAACAATTTCAGGGCATAATCCTTGAGACTGCATGGAAATAACTTTATAATAAGCAAATTACTAGACACATAGTCTGAGTATGCTGGGTGAAAGGCTATTAGGTGATGCTCTAGGTCACCCTTTACATAATATAATGTGAGATTTAGTGGCTTGAAACCAGATTTAAAAATATTTTCCATTATGTGATGTGATAAAGGTGTATGCATGATAATATTGGAATCCAATGTAAGTGAGTGCCTAGTTACATGCTTCTCGAGATGTAAAACCTTAGATTGTAGATTATGAATATGATGCATAAGGTATTTTCCATATGGAGTGGAATAAATATCCATAATTATTTTATCTATCACTAATGGTTGAATAGTAATCTTGGGTTGTGCTATTTGAGTTGGTTGAGTTAGCCCCACTAGAGGTGTAACAACATTATTAACTAGACAGATTAAAGATTGACCATTATTTGTCTTATTCTTGATTTTCAATATAGCCTATAGGATTTATGCATGATCAAGGGTTTTTTTCCCAAATTATATCTCTAAATATTTTTAATACCTTATTTTTTGTTCATAATTATGTCATTATTGTTAAGTGGAGGGAGAGTGTCGTTATTCTCAATGTGGACCTCATCTTTCTTTTGGTTGTATTGTTCATCTTCAGATGCATTATCATCAAATTACACATAATTAGTGTGTGAATGATTCTTATCTAATGTTGTAATAGGTTCCTTATCCTTGTTATAATCTTGTATATTACGAATCTAAATATGCTCTATAAGATTACCACATAGTCTATCACTTCTTCTTAATAAAAGAGAGATAACATTTTTAAATGGAATATAGCAAGTAAGTTGAAATAGAGGTATAAAAATGGAATATAATAATTTTGAAAACTTAATGGTATCTACTTAAAATAGGATAAAAAGGATATAAACCCTAAGATCATCTAGGGTTAGGGTTTTTAATCTAGGGTTTCTTTGCAACAATTTAAATTATATGTAAAATAAATTAAAACTCTAATGTGAAATTTATTTTAATTAGTTGGGTTGTCTAAAAAAATTATAAAATTATAAGTGTGAATCCCTAATTTATGAAACAAAAAATTATATTAATGTAATCTAGGGTTTGGAGCAATATTCAATGTAAGTTAGGCTCACCAAATGATTTAACCTTTTAGGGTTTAAATATGTAAATCCTATGTTTAGATTAAAGGGATGAGGTGTCTAAAAAAATAAAATAATATAAAATAATTAAACACTAATTTATTATGGAGTTTTAACTCTTTAAAATTTCTAAAAATAGTAATAAATAGGCTTAAATAGAAACTTGTCTAGAAATCGACTATCCTTAATGATCTAGGTTCTAAAAATTGAGTTCTAAATAGTTCTTAATGTCATCAATAGGATTATAGGATTTTTTTTCTCACTATAAATTAGATACCCACCAATATAGTTGTGACATGTTATTGTAGTGTATTCAAAGTGGTGTTAATGTCCTTTATATATGACTATTCATATATTTTGGAGCACATAAACTTGTGTTTTAGGTCCTATACATATACACATGAAATTTAGAATTATATGTTGTGCTTGGAAAACTTGATTTAATATGCAAATCCTAATCCTTCTTTAAATTATGGCATGATAAATAATTATGTGTTCACTAGTAAGATAGGCTGGACAATCTCAACACCATGTTGTGAAGACATTTTCCTACATACTAATACTTCAACAAGGGATCAATCCTGATGTAGTTCTCCCACATAGTGGTTAATAAAATTGTAAGTGAATGCTAGATTGAGAGTGGAATTGGATGAATTGAATGTTTTTTAGCTTTGAAATCTTTGAAATCTAGGTTTATGGCTATTGTAGATGGTAGTATGTATAAGTAGGGTAGAATAAGGATCAAATACCTTATTTTTTTCTCAATTTCTCTTTTGTTTAAATAGGATTTTGAATCTATTTTACATATAGTGAAAAGGGTCAAATATACTTATATTTATAGATATCTATAGCTTGTGAAAATAATAAAATGTTCTTAGGCTAACCTTAGGAAAGGTACACATTTTAAAAAGTATCTATTTGGGAGAGTTAGATAAAAGGAAAGTAGTACTTTGTTTTGGACACTAGTGCCATGTGGTTGTAGTGTCCTAAATGTGGTGCTAATGTCCACCTAGAAAACTACTAAATGGGGTTTGAGAAAGGTGTCCTAAGACTATGTTTGAGATGATTGTAGGTGTTTATTATATGTATAATTACTAAAAGAGTGTGGAAAAGTCTATAGGATAGGTCTAGGGATAATCTATGAATAGGGTAACTCAAGGGACACTCTTATCATCTAATTACCACTTTTAGGTGATTATAGAGTTATACATTCATTCAATATAGTAATTATGATATTTCTATGCTACAATAATTTTTATTATGAATCACCATCACTATTCCCACACATTTCTTGGTTCACCTTTTAAGGCATGTACTCATACATATTGAATCTTGATAGGTGACTACAAGAGAGAAAGTGATAGTTAAATATAAAATTGAAAAATATTGTGTATACATGACCCACTTATAGACACATTGCAAAAATTTATCCTAGAGGGAAGTTAATCACACTCTAGTGTATTCATGGGTTTAATGATGAATTTATGTTTTAGAATTAATTTATGTATCATGATTGAATGGAAGTTTTTATTTATTTTAGCTAAATTTATTATATTTTAAAAAAATTGATTTCATATTTTCATCCAAATGTTATAAATACTTATCATTTTTAAAGATCAATTGCACATTTACATGTTTAAGAAATTTTAAAGAGATAATACACATTAATAAAGATAAAATGTGAGTGAAATTTATTATGTATAATCAATTTTATTCATGTACACACAAACAATGGTGATTAAAATTCTATGAAAAAAATAAATCTCAAGGATGAAGGGTGATTCAACTAATCTCTATCGAGGTTATGAATGCCTAACTAGCATTAGAGCAATGCTTAGAGTGGAATAAAATGTATCTCTATTAGGTATATGCATGGCTAACTGGTAATAGAGAAATTCCTAATTTATCATATACATGTTTAAATTTTAAAGTAATTTAAAAAATCAAGAATACCTCATCTTGTATTTTATATTTGCAAAAAAACTATAACAAGGAAAAATAAGCTTCACATAATCACACATGATCTAAATTATGAGAAGTGTTAGTATGATACATGACTATGTTAAAATCTCTTTCAGTTTTCTAATTTTTGTATTTAATATTTATAAAGTTTTTTGTTATATACAATAGTCAAACCATAAATTATAGGTTATTAAATGTTTAGGATCATTTCACCATTGAGTCCCATTTGTTGTGAACAATACACCCAATTTTAAAAATTATAAACATGGACCATTTTTTCATAAAAAAATCCTATGTTTGGCACATATCAACACATAAATTGGGTCTAAAATTATTTCATATTAAAGATTAATTTCCACTATTTAATTTTTATTTCACTATTTTTGGCTTTAAAACAAGACATTAATTCAAATTTTTCTTTAATATTACTTATTTGACTAACTGACCTAAATATTTATTTCCTTGTTTATTGGGTTTACATTTTGTAGGTCATTGTATTATTGATAGGTGTCATTCCTTCACTAAAGTTTCATAGAGTATTGATGTACCAAGATATATGTGTCTTGACTAAACAAGATCATTCCACATATCACATTCTTATTATTATATATAGGATCAATTCAATATTACCAGTCTCATAGATGCTTGACTAGATGGCTACATGAGTTAAGTCCAAGTGTCATTACCTTGGTTCATCATAGGTCTCTAGTGAAAAGATCAAGATATGAAAACCAATGACCAACTGAATGCATGAGATTTATGCATGTGTCTTCATTTCATTACATCATGATTCCTAGTATATAAACCTAAGTCACAAAAACTAGTGACTATTTGAGAAAGCACTATTATTTCATGTGACTCAATATAATTTAATTATAAGCTTAAGGTATATATATAATTTATAAGGTCATTCAATGAACTGATTGAGTGATATCACATCATGTGTCAACATTTTATTGTGTAGAGTCCTATTTAAAAATTGATAGAGATAAATGATACAAAACTAGCCACATAATGATAGACTAACACATGTCATCCTTTTTATAATCAACTACCATGTGTCATATACCAATCATTCTAGGTGTCCATTTTAGATAGTCATAAGCCATATACCATGCCACTAGTTATTAATTTACCAATCCATACACTGACATGACCTAAAGATTCAATGATTGGTAAAAATTAAGTAATGTAAACCACACATCCTATGATAACATATTCAACTACAAACTTATCAAGTTCAAAATCCATGACTCAATGACATAAAAATGATTGTATAATGCTAAAAAATATTAAAATAAAAATAGATGACTAAGTGATTAAAATCAGTGAAAAAGTGTCACATGTCAAATAAACCCATGAAAGCTAAAGTCATAAAAATAAAATTTAAATTTTATAGATGATTGATAACAAAATTTGTTCTACAATTAATTGTCATGCATAGATGATTCAAAAAATGGATTCAGAAGCTAAGGAAATATACTATATGCTATGTCACAAGTCAATTCAAATTGCATTTTATAATTATCTAGAGCTCCATATTGATTGTAGGCCCTAAAATGAAAATTTAATCTTGGAGCTAAGCTTAAATCAATCATGTAACTTGAGAACTAGGAACCTACTACTTCTATGTTTTATTTTGGCACCAAGTAATAGTTTAAAGATAATTTTCTTGATTGAGATCCTTTAATTGAATAATACAACCATTACAAGATAATTTATGTAGAGTTAAATGTTTTTAGACCTTACAAGGATGAGGAAAATTTTCCTATTGATCTAAAAAATTGTAAAGATGACCTGATAATAATAAAATATGTTAGACTCTACAAATGGTAGCCAAACCATAATAATTCCCTTGTGATAACCTCATATACAATTTATTTATAGTAGGCACTATTGAAATATTTCTATCCTTGGGATTATAAATATTCAACCTATGCCATAATTACCTAAACTCACCTTGGTCACCTTATTATGTTTTTTAGAGTGTGAAGGTAGATTACAAGGGCATCATTAGTCATCAAGTCAAAGAAGTAGTTTCAAGTGATGTACTATGTCAAGGAGTGTCATTGTGGTTATATTTATTCATCCTATGTAAGCTTGTGTATAGTGCTCTCTTTGTGGTAAGTTATGTGTGACAGTCTATAACATGCCTTGGAGTAGTCCTAATGGTCTAAACTTAATCATATTTAAGATGACCCAAAGTTGTATCTCATAACCTATCATGAATCCATCTAAGTATGTTGAAATCCTACAAGGTTGGGCAAGGTCAAAGGTTTAAATATGTTATAAGGAATATGTGGTAATATTATTTACCTATTTATCATGTTTTAAGGTCTTTTAAAAGGTATTGATGTAGCCTCTATTTGAAATTTCACTTGAGATCATATGTATTACCTTGAAAATGGGTGTTTTACCATATAATTATTATAGTTTAACCTTAAAACATCACTAATACTATAAATTATGCCATCAAATGTCCCCATGATCACCATAATTCCATGATACAATAGTTTCATATGCAAATGGGTGTCTTTTTGTAAGTCAAATGCCTTTATTTTCCATTAAAGGGGCCCACAACTGGGAAATAATGTATTTTATACTTACCATACATAATTCATGTTCTTAAATTTTTATTGAACCCTCATTTACCTCCTCCTACGTGTGAATAAGTTTTAAAGATCTGAAAACGTAAAAAAATATAGGAAAATAGTATTTTACAACTATGTTCAAGAAAGTATAAATCCATATAATATGTCATGGTTAGGAATTTTTATGTATCTAGAGATGAAAACTAAATTTAGGCATCATGTCAAAAAAAAAGGAGTTTAAAATCAAGAAAGGTCAAAAACCAACCCCTCGTTTCCATCATCCTCCTTGGTAGCCTTGGATCGCCTCTTAGGTTCTTGTTCAATAGGGATAGGACAGAGAAGATGATGACTTGAACTCTTGGCCAAAGTAATATGGTCTAATGGAATTTTAATCCTTGGAATTATTCTGTATAATGATGGACCATCCTTTATGAACAATGGTTAAGAACTTGAGATAATAAAACTAGTCTTCTACATCCACATAGGGTCAAGATTGAAATGATTTCAATATGTTTATGGTCAAGTTAAATAATATGATGATTTCATGTGTATTATATAATTCCTTAAGGTCATTAATTTTCATACTCCACCCCTATTTCATGCATGTTAGTCTATAGGATAAAAAAACCTCTATAGGATAAAGAAACCTCTAGGTTATCACAAGCTATTTATTATAAGTAATGTTTCCTTGACGAGGAATGATATTTAATGTACATTTATAGAAAAGAGTAATGGTTTGATATTTAATTATGGTTTCCTAAGATTCTTAAGGTATTATTTACTCCTTAATATAATGATGATCAAATTATCCTTTAAATTCTTCAAGATATTACCTTCAAATGGGGTTACCTGCATATTTGAATTTCATTAAAAGTGAGAGTAGAGTGTTCAATAGTGATGGATACTAAGGGCCACTAGAACACTATGGAGTATTAATAAGTTTTATATTCATTTGAAGGACTCCCTATTTTAGAGATAACATATCTCATTATGGCTCTTATGGGAAATAAAAAATGAACTAGTCTTCCAATTCCTTCACATACTTATTTACCAAAGATTAATGTTCATTATTAGAGTTTAAATTATTTTTGAACTCTTAGGTTTAATTTTCTCCCTTCATATGCCTAATCAACTAATTTCAAATGTCTTTCCATATTAAGTGTATGAATAGGGGTGACAAGGGTTCTCATAGGTAAACTTGGATATGAATCAATAGCCCATATGGAACCTATCAAAGGAACATCTACTATGTAATGATCTTATCAAGAAGATTCACCCCATAACAGGGTTTGAGTTCTATGTTTAAAACTCTAAAGGATCATATAACTATTAAATAAATGTTTAAGACTTTTTTTCAATCCCAAGACATAGAAACAAGGTCAAATGATCCATAATACTATCAATGGTTAACAAAACTATGATAAGAGGGTTTATTCAAGTGTGTATACTATTTAAAATTTATTATTAGGTTCAAAAGACCAACTCAGTCGTAGTCTCCAAAGGGTTCTCCTAAAACACCATACTATTGAACTTATACAATCAAAGGATGACCATGTGTTAAAAATATGATAACATTAAGGAGAGGCACTAATATTTAATAAATTTCAACTAGGTATATAAAATTATATGTTAAAACCTCTCTTACTCATGGGACTATGTAATAAATAGTTGATAGTCAAACATCTAAAGCACTACATATAAGACTGAAGGTAGATTGTCCCCAACATTGAACATGAAATGCTATAGGAACATGTAAGGAGAGGACTTAGACAAAGAAGCAAATAATAAAATTCATGTTGTTGAAAGATAATTAAACTTAAAGAGATAACATAAACAAGTTTAATTAGACATATATAATTATCTAAGTCTACCCAACCAGTTAGGTACCTAGCTGATGCCAATGGCAATATCAACAATACATGTAAAGGTAACCCTAGGATAATGATGGAATTCATCTTCCTCAAGGTTTCTAATGGTATGAGCAAACCAAATAGTTTCCTAGTCTAAGTTGGAAACTCATGACACGTAGACATCAGTACATGATTGGAGGTGAATCTTGATAGCATGATTGAAGGGGAAATTTAGTTAAAGGAATGTGATCAAATCCTTAATATACCCTACAAGAGTTCCCCAATTTTTCAAATAGTGAAAAATATAGGACATATGTTTTACCTAAGTCTCTAGAATTGATTTGTTTAAACACTTAGACTACGCATATCAATGATGGTTATGGTAGGCCTACGAGAGAGAGAGAGAGAGAGAGAGAGAGAGAGAGAGAGAGAGAGAGAGAGAGAGAGAGAGAGAGAGAGAGAGAGAGAGAGAGAGAGAGAGAGAGAGAGAGAGAGAGAGAGAGAGAGAGAGAGAGAGAGAGAGAGAGAGAGACATAGAAGGTCATCCAAGTAGATGAGGTCAAGTTTAAAGGGTGGAAATCAGATAGAAAATAGTATTATAGTGATATTGAAGCCACATATAGATCTATAGGTGACTCAAGGTCTAGTCACTTAGTCTAAGCCTATAATACATAAATCGCTCCTTAGATCTTCAGGACCCCATCTCCATCCTATTGATAAACATAACCCCCATGGTAAACCTAAGGTAATGAAGAGGTGTATATGTATGATATACTTCTTGAAGAATATATTATAGTTATAAGAAGGTAATAAAGCTTAATATTTGGTCTCACTGCCCCTTTCAATCTCTACTACCCTAATCTTCCATGCTAAGCTACTAACTCAAACATCTATCACATGGCAAGATGACTTAGGTCTAATGCTATTAGGGGATGTTAGGGACCCACATATAATTAATATCCATGGAAGAAAGAGATTTAGTTGGTACCTCAACTTTATTAATAATTAAAAACACTACAACACATACGTAATGCTTAGTAAACATTTTGAAGGTTGTCAAGTTTCCCTCAGTACTCACCATACAATCTACATGGGACCAGAAGCTATTCTAGAGGTTTGAAGGTGTTTCTGGGATAAAAATCCATGGAAATACATTATATATTTATGTACTATAATCTATGAACTATTTTTAAGATGGTAATCCACCAAAACCATCTCTAAACCCTTAAAAGAACTCGATGAAAGAATTTTACCCTCAAATTCATTTAAATGAGGAAGTTGAGACTTGTAAAAGTCTTAAAGGCCTCCCTAGGTCACATAGGCACCCAAATGGTCTAAAAAATAGCACATGTAAGGTATAAAGTGTATGGCCCAAACCTAAAAATGACTGATCGAAGCCTATATGCAAGAAATTCAAAGGCCTATGCACATTCTACATGTTTTTGAGGAGGAAGAGAGATCAAGAGGTCTCAAAGAGTTACATAATGATCACCTATATAGTTTTACACCTCTAATAGCCACATAAAAACAAGCTTAAGTGCCTAATTATTTTATTATGTGTGCAAAAATAATATTTAAGGGGCCTAATCAAGTCAATAAAAATGATCCTAAAGATCTAAGAGGTATGTTTCATACTCTCATATGTGGCCAAGTACCCTCACCATTCCATTTTAAAGATAAAACTTAGGAAATATACCTTCATGTCTATTTTCATAACACTCTTTTCAAGGAATGACTATTTTAAGTCTAAAAAAAATTTAAAAATGGAGTTAAATATGAGTAAGCAATAGTAGTTTGTAGAGGAAAGAGTAAAATTGGTCATTTTGGATTAAAACTACCTTAAGAGTGCACACAAAGCACAATGTTCACCTAAGGAGCATATTGACAAAATAAAATCTATAAAAATAAATTAAATGTGGTTCTAAACATTTAGCAAAAGTTCAAGGGCCTTGTCTAGAATAAACTAGTAAGATTAGTTCATAGGTTATGGCCTAATCTTTAAGAACCATTGCTAAGAACCAAAACAACCTAAACCTCCCTAGAACCATAATAGACACTTGATGGAGGAAATACTGAATATTTTACATATAAATTCACTAAAATGTCTTGAGATATAACTAAAAATTATATTACACTTCGAGGAGGTCCCATCCATGTGATTGGTATGTATAGACGGTTGTATGGATGCATCAAAAACATTATTTTTACAAGGTTTAATGATAATTTCAAGGTAAAAAGTTTAATGAAGAGTTTTAAATCATGTAATATGGTAGTGTGAGACATATTTCACTTTTTAAAATCATAAAATACTATCAAACTTCCCTGGAAAAGCTTCTATAGATCTGCACTAAAGGGCTAGTCTAAAAATGCCAGTGAGAGGTGACCTAGTTACTTAAATGGGAAAGTGTTGTATGTGTGTTATATTTTAAAGGAATAAATAAAGGTTTGTAATGTGTTATTAGACATAAAAAATTATCAATCATCCATCTTAATGTTTTATTCAATCCCATGGTCATCTAAGCATCTAATACTAGTAGACTAGGCCTAATTGCCTAATAGGCATACTTGGTCAAAAAAAGGAGGAGACTATTATCATAAAGGACTATTAATGGATTAAATACATGGTAATAACACCTTTTTAACTAAATAATTTAGGTGAATATTCCCATTTATTATCCATCATGGAGGATGGGCCACTTTTCCAAGTCTTATTAGCATGCAAGAAGGGGTTAGGCTACTAAATACTTCATGGACACATAATTGAACAAATTTGGTGCCTTTTTAACTGTCAAAATTAGAGGATATTGACCATGTGACCAAGGCTAATCTAGTTAATTGGGTAAACATTCATTAAAAATATACATTCAATGCCTTAATAAGGCTCATTAAAGACCATTCATCACAAGGGCAACACATGGGAGAAGTGTGAAGGCTAGTTGTAAATACTAATTGAATGAATTATGGTCAATCATGACCTCTTAATGACTTTTAAATTCCTCATTATCTTTATTGTATTGTTTATTTTCTATAATTTGATGGTCTAAGGCCATTTTATTTACCCTTGGTTGGGTACAATGAAACTCTTCCCAAATTATATCTTGCAAACCTTTTGAATAAAAAAAGAAGGATTGTTTTAGATTTCATTACTATATTAGTGTGTTATGTGATTTTTAATTTTCATAAGTGGTGAAGTTTCATTCTCCTTTTTAGGTTCTTGTCCTCACCTATTTTTTAGAATGATATTCTATGTAGGATATGTGATGTGATGAGTGTTGTTGACTATGTTTTAAAGTGTAACCTAGTTGATAGTTATTTAAATCAAACATCTCATCCATAAAATTCAAGTTGAAATAATCTAAATAGTATTCTTATGAATTAATAATTACTAAGATCCCCTTAGAAATATTTTTTTAGTCACTAGTCCTTACTTAGTTCATAAAGTGTTGATTAAGGATTAACTAGAGTGGATAAGAATATGTTGGTGCATCACCTCCAATAGTATAGGTTACAATTTCATGAATTTTCTTATATATTTTCATCTTTAAGTTAGTAGGCCTTAGGAATTTAGATAAATATATGAAACAAGTGAGTTATCCCCTTAAACAAAAGGTTTAGTCCATCTACATGTCACCCATTACCTTTGACTAATCCCATATTACCCCAACTTTGTAAAGGCTTAAACAATCCTCTCCTAAAGGTGTAGTTTAGTGGTTAAATTTTTTGGCATGCTCGATGGGACTAGGATTTAAATGAATTGGAGAAAACACTTGTAGTATTGGATGATATCAAAGAGATTCAATTACTCTAGTGGCATATTTATAGTCATGTTTCATTGCAAAAGTGGTCACAAGGTCTTCATCAAAAGGTAAGTAAGTTGAGTTTGTTGAGTTATATTTGGAATTTTATAGGAGAAAGATATACAATAGATCCAATCCTAGTCCTACACCAATTAATTATCTTAATCTTTCTAAAAAAAATATAGTTTTAAACCCTACACCTCAAATGGCTAGGCCTAGACATCAATCTTTTATTCCCTTCAATGGTGGCATCCCCTTAAACCTAAACCAATTTGATGATATACATGTTGCTAAAATTAATATCCTTCCATATTTAATATTATAAAATATACCACTTTTGTTGAACATATTTTATAAATAGACAACCTCTACTTAGTTCATAATGTAACCCAAAAAATATGGCAATGAGGTTATTAGATACTTCCTTAAGAGGTAAGGCACTTCAATGGTATAACGGTTTAACACCTAATTTTATAAATATATTGGATGAATTTGGGTAACACTTATGCAATAAATTTGAGGATAAGAGTGTCCACTTATCTCTAGTGGAAAAAATCACTACAATCAAAAGGAATTTCCAAGATTTTATGGTAGACTTTAATTATAGGTATAAAAAAACCTAGGATAGAATCACCATGATAGTCAATCCCACCCAAATTATGATATTTTTTACTACTTAATATCCTTTAATTCTGATGCAACATTCATGATATAGTCTATTATAAGGAATACACTATTAGATGCTTACAGAGTGGTAATAAGGGTAGAAAATTGCCTAAAACAAGCAGAAAAGCTTACCCCAAGACCCCTCATACCTTTTTCCCTAGAGATACAACCTTGTATATGTTTCATTACTCCCATACTATCACCAACTAATAATGATTGAACCAATGTTAATCAGGAAGAGAGATTGGGTAATATTAAAGGGATACTCAAGGCACAAAGAAATAAGATAGTGGCCTTGGAGAGGTAGAAAATTCCACCTCATAGACCTTACCAAAGACCCTATAAATCCTCGTATCAACCTTATTAGTTCAATAAGCCTCCATATTAGCCTAATTCACAAGGTCAAGGGAAGATCACTCAAGTAAGGCCCTATATCAACTTTAACCCCAATTATGATAGCACTTCTAGAGCACTAGTCCCAAATCAAAAAATATATGCTCAATAAGGTCAATGGCCTACACAATGGGGAAGCCTTATGAGATGTCAATCGCTCAAAATGTAGTAAAACTATGCTCCTCAAATATAACACCAAGAACGTCCTTCTATACAACATGGACAGACTCCCTTCATGACTCAATGTTATTTGTCAAACCAAAAAGGAATGAGTACGATAGAAGCACCATCAGAGACCACTTTTGTCAACTTTCAACAAGGAGAATATTATTTAGAAAAATGTGAAACCAATCAACTTAGGGGTGAAACCAAGGTAGATAGTCTTATTAAAATGTATATAAAGGATAAAATAAGAGTATTTGGTGATGATTTAGATATTAGGAGAAAATTTCCTCCATCATCTCAATTAGCTAAAGAGGATAATGGACAAAATTCAACTCATAAGAATCCACCAACTCATAAATTTCAATATGGGAAAGGGAATAATTATAAAGGTCCATTCATACCCTAATTAACCTAAGATCCAAGTGGTATTATTGCTCATAAATTATAGTCAAATAGTTCTATCTCTAACATCATTAATGTGGAATATATGAATAATGCCTATGTCACCATACCTATGTGGGACACCTTGCTCATTATATCACAAAAAGACCTCCTTTAAGAAGATATGTCCAAACTCCACATCTTGTCCAAGTAGGAAAAAAATATGGGTTCAGTACTAGCTAATACTAGTCAGCCTAATGAGTCTTAAACACCTAAGTTAAATAATCCCCCTCCTTTCTATATCTCTATCATTATAGGTAACTCCCTAGTACACAACTATATGATAGATAGTAGGGATAATACTTCTATCATGCCTAAGTTTATAGTAGATAAGTTGGGGTTAATGTATGAACCTAATTCTAAGGGAGTATTCAAACTAGATGGGTCTCTTACTAATACCATTGGTCTAATTAAGTACCTAAAAACTCTCTTGGATACTTATCATAATTATAATATATCCCAAAATGTGGTGGTAATTGACCTCTTTCTTTACCTTTTCTTATGTTTATCTATGGATTTCACTCCCAAGATAGGGGGTATCTCTCTTATGATTGGTCTTATATAGTCATCAAGAGTATGTATATAACAAAGGTTACCATAAGGTCTAAGGATATATCTAGGTTCCATTCAAAACCCTACATGCCTAATTTGTCTAATGTCAATTGAACTATCATAAATGAATATGAACACCCCAATGATTAGGAGCTAGTTGAACCACTTAAAGGTATATCATATTTACTTCTTGATGAATGAGGGGAAGATAACCATGGATAATATCCATATAAGAGCATTGAAGAAGCATGTTTGGGGGTATATTATATGCATGAAGAAGGGATTGACATACCATAATATTAGTAGCCCAAGCCAAGACCATGATGGGGTGTGGAGTTTGTTCTTTCATAGATCTAGTTCTAATAATGAAAATGGGGTAGGTGTCATTCTTGTATCTCCATACAACCAAAGATACTTTTCCTACCTAAGGTTTGAATTAAGATAAACATGCAACATCATAGAGTATGAGCCCCACATCCATGGGTTGCAATGGGCAAGAAATAGAGGCATAAATATCCTAAAAGCCATGGGAGATAATGAGTTAGTATTGCATTAATTGATATGGGAGGATGTAGTCAAGAATACACTCTTAAAGGTAGATAATCACATGTTTTGGGATCTCTTATAAGAATTTGAGTCCTTTGACATTTGTGTAATTTGAAGAGATGGTAATCAACATTTAGATTGGTTGGTAGCCATAGGAAGATAGTATGATATTCCATGTGGGGTCAAGGACATAAACTATTAATCTCAAATCAAGATAGTATGTAAACCTTCAGTCCCTAACAATGAGGTTAGTTGGTAGGTATTTAAAAATGACAAATAGATAGCATGTTTCTTATAGCAAGAGCAAAAAAATTTCTCACGTAACCAAGAAAGATTGCAATAGTATTATGGTGATTATACTGTCCACTTAAGGACAAACAAGTTACCTAAGGTATTGATGACATTAAAAACTATACTAAATGAAGATGACCAGCTAAGGAAAGACAAATTTATAATATCCACAAAATAGGAACACTATGATAAGGTCATTAATTTTAAGGATAAGCTACTCAAATTAGGTAAGGTGAGCATAAAAGAGGATAAGGAAACCTTAATAGAGTTAGGTCAATAATTTTCAAACATGTTTTCTTAGGAGTATAGTGACTTGAAAGGGTTTAACCCTAGTTTTTCATATCATATAATAAAGTTAGACGTAAGTGTTAATCCTCTGAGACAAAAATAAAGACCAATCAACTCCAATATTGATATCCTCATGAAAAAAGAATCGACCAAGATGATTGAATCCAACATAATTTTTCCCATCAAAAACTCTTGATGGTTGGCTATTATTATGCCTATAAGGAAGAATAATGGGTAGATAAGGTTATGTGTAGACTTTAGGGATCTCAACAAGGTGCCACTAAGTAACCACTACCCCCTACCATCCATGAATAAAATTATCTAAAAGGTTTAAGGTTCACAACATTTATCCTTACTTGATGGATAATTAGGGTACAATCAAGTGTTAATGAAGGAGGAGTAAAAACAAAAGATTTCCTTCACAACCGAAAGGGGCACTTATGCTTGCAAGAAGATGCCCTTTTGACTATCCAATGCAAGGGACACCTTAAAAAGGGAAATGGATGTAGCCATCCAAAGAATCATCAATGAGATGGTGTTAATCTACCTTGATGAAATCATAGTCTTCTCCAAGGGCCCCAAAGATCACATGACACACTTGATGAAATCCTAAAAAGTAGTACGATGTCTCCTCGAATCCTAAAAAGTGTATTTTTGTAGTCCATGGGGGAAGACTTGAAGGACATGTGTCAAATAAATTATTTTATATAGACACTAAGAGGATAATAGAAATTATTGATCTATGATTTCCTAAACACAAGAAAGGATTGTGGAGTTTTATAGGCAAAATCAACTTCATCAGGAGGTTTATCCCTAGATTTGTAGAATTAGTAAGGGATTTAATATTCATGCTCAAAAAACACAAGGAGTTTTCATGGACCAAGGAAGGGAAAATAATCTTTGAGACCATAAAATAGGACATTGCCTAATCACCCACCCTCCTCAACCTTGATTTACCAAGGGACTTCTTTTTATATATTTTCTTGACTACTGATACTATTTCTTCCATTCTTATTCAGTAAAACTATGATGGTATTAAACAACCAATATCCTTATTTAGCCAAGAATTTGAGGGGTATGAAAATAGGTATAAATTTGTGTAAAAACATGTACTTGTAGTCATGATAGGTCTCAATAAGTTCATGCATATGGTGTTTAATAAAAAAATCTATGTCATGGTGGTTCCCCCAAGCATCAAAGACTTCATCCTTAACATAGACTTGTTTGAAAAGGTAGATGGTTGGGTGACCAAATGCATGGAATATGACATAGAAATAAAGTTTAAAAAGTGGGTAAATAGTAGGGGACTATGTGAACACTTGGCAACTGATGGAAAGGAGGAGAAGGGAATGGTTTTGGTAATATAAAGTTATCAACAAGTACCTACACCTACACCTCCTTCCAACTAGACTCAAGACATGGTGAGATTATTTTAAATGGGATAATGTCATATAGGTAAAAATAGGAAAAGAAGTAGGTACTTCATACTGAGATACATTCCTTATGTCTTTATTGATGGGATCTTTGTCAAAATAGATCTTGATGGCATGCTCTTGAGGTGTGTAGAAACTAGACAAATTGAAAATCTCCTAGATTAATTTCATGATGGGCCTATAAGAGGATACTTTGAAACCAAGACCAAAATAGAAAGGATCATAAGAGTAGTATATTTTTTCTAATTTTTTTAATGAAATATCATGCTTGGGTTAGGAGGTGCCAAAAATGTGCTATGTTCATAGACAAGTAAAGACTAAGTTCTTTGCCCGTCAAGCCTATTCAAGAGGAATAGCCCTTCATACAATGGGGAATATATTTTGTAGGTTTGATGGGCCCTCCATTTATTGCATCACATAAGTGGGTATTGACTACTATAGACTAGCTTACTATGTGGATGGAATTAGTGTTATTTAAGGAGGCAAATGAGAACTTAGTTTTGGAGTTCTATGACAATATAGTGACTAGATTTGGCCCCTCCACCATCATATTAGATAATAAACTAGCCTTCAATATTGAAAGGGTGAGTTAATGATATCTTAACCATGTAATCTACCTTAGTTATTATTATAATTATTATCTATGAGGTAATGGACTTAAAGAGTCCACCAACAAGAATCTAATTAGGATCATAAGGAGAACTATGGAAGAGAACCAAATGGAGTGGCATACCAAGATACAAATAAGATTTGGGAAGATGATATCACTACCAATAGGGATAATAGACATTCACCATATATTTTTGTCTATGGAAAAGAGGCAAGGCTAACCATATCACTTGAACTACTAGTCTTGGAACTTACACACCAACTTGAACTCATGGAGAGTAATGAAATGGAGGTAAGGATGAATAAATTTAGGGAGATGGAAGAGATAAGAGATGATGCTATGAATGATATGTGTTCTCATAAAGATTATTTAAAGATTTAATTTAACAATAGAGCTTCTTCAAAATCCTTCCAATAAGGTGACATTGTACTCAATTGGGATAAATACCATGTTAAAAAAGGTAAAAACTCAAAGATTGATAGTATTTAGAGTTGACCATATATTATTACTAGTTGTAAAGATCATAATGCATTATAATTGTCCAAGTTGAATCGTGATTAACTCTCTATCCATGTTAATGGGGTGTTCATTAAATACTATTACTAGAAGGCATAAAACCATCTTATACATAGTAGTTTAGGTATCTTTATTCCAATTAATATGGCACATACTTTGTTAATAGCTTTTATTTTTCTATTATTTCTACTTTATTATTATGCATCATTATTGTATTACTTTGTGTCTTGTTTTATGTCTTATAGATATTTTTACAATCCTTAATCTCTGTAAGGTATTAGTCATGAGGTTTCAATCCAGTCAAAGAGTCTTCATCTAGGCATGAGTGATATACAAGATATCCTAGGTCCTCTTGACCAATAGGCATGTCAATCCTTCAAAGTCATCCATTATTTTTTAATATTTATACCCTTGGGATTATAAAGGATTCAACATATTACATTAGTAACTAAACTCACCTTGGCAATCCTATTATGTTTCTTAAAGTGTAAAGGTAGTTCAAAAGGGAATCACTAGTCATCAAGTCAAGAAAATAGTTTTAAGTGATGTGTTATGTCAAGGAATGTCATGGTGGTTATCTTTTTTCACATAATCATAGCTTTTGTATATTTATTTATTTTTGTTAAGTTGTGTGTGGTAGACTATAATAGGCCTTGGAGTAGTCCTAATGGTCTAAAGTTAATCATAATGAAGATGACCTAATGTTGTAGCTCATGGCCTGTCATGAATCCATTTATGTAAGTTGAAATCCTAAAAGTTAGGGCAAGATCATAGGGTTAAATATGTTATAAGGAATATGTGGTAACCTTGATTAGGCATTTTTCATGTTTTAATGTCTTTTAATATATATTGAGGTAGCTTTTACTTGAACTTTAACTTGAGATCATATGTATTGCCTTTAAAAGGGGTATTTAACCATATAATAATGATAGTTTGACCCTAAAAAATCACTAATAGTATCAATTATTCCCTTAAAGGTTCCCATTACCACCATAATTCCATGATATAATGGTTTCGTATGCAAAGCTGTGTCTTTTCATAAGTTAAATGCTTTTATTTTCCTAAAAAGGGGCTCACACATGGGAAAATAATGGATTTTAAAATTTCCAAACTATAATTCATGTTTTTAAATGTTTACTAATTACTTATTTCCATCCTAATGTTGACCACTACAATTTCAAGATCTAAAAACTTGAGAAAATGTAGGAAAATAATGTTTTGTAGGTATTTTTAAGCAAGTATGGATCCTTATAATATGGTCATGGTTAGGAAATGTTATTTATCTATAGAGGGAAACTAGTGAATCCATAATTTAAGATAATATAGGATTTTCAAGTTAGCAAAGGTAAAAATCTAACCCCTCCTTTCCATTACCCTCCTTGGTAGCCTTGGATGACATTTAGGTTCTTATTTAGTATGGACAAGACAAATAAGATGGTAATATGAGATCTTGGATAGAAGAATGGGATATAATGGACTTATAATCCTTGGAATTGGTTTGTATAATTATGGACCATGGTCTATGAACAATGGTTAAGAACCTCAATTGGTTAAACTAGTCTTCTACATCCACATGGGGTCAAGATTGAAATGGCTTCAATGTGTTTCTACCTTGGTTAAATAAGATGATGATTGTATGTGTCCTATACAAGTACTCAAATTCATACCATTAAATTGTCCACCAATGGTTCACCTGTGTGATTTAATGGGACAAAGAAACATCTAGGTTATCATAAACTTCAGAATATAGGCAATGTTTCCTTGATGAGGAATGACATTTAACGCACATGTTTGGAAAAGAGTAGTGGTTTAAGGTTGAATGAATGTTTCTTGAGATAAATAATGTCTTATTACCTCTTTAACATAATTATGGTCAAATGTGACTTCAAATTATTCAATATATTTCCTTTAAATGGGACTGCCTACATATATAAGCTTCATTGCAAGTGAGAGTAGAGTATTCCATGGTGATGGATAATATGGGTCATTAGAATACTATGGAGTATGAATAAGTGTTATATTAATTTGGAGGAGTACATATTTTATAAATAACAAACTTCATTATGGTTCTCATGGGCAAGAAACCATGAATTGGTCTTCCAGTTACCTCATAGACATTTTTAGCATAGGTTAGGTTTCATTAGTAGAGTTTAAGGTATTTGTTCAGTCTTAGGTTTCATTTTATACCTTTATATGCATTGAAAAGCAAATACAAATATATTTATATGTTTAATGTGTGAATAGGGGTGTCTAGGATCCCCATAGGTGAACTTTAACATGAATCAATAGCCCATATCGAAACTCTCAAAGTAATATCTATTAGATAATTATATCATCAAGAAGATTCACTCCATAATAAGCTTTGAGTTCCAAGTTTAAAACACCATTAGATCCTATAACCATTTCCTATAGGTTTAAGCCTTTATACACAAGCCCAAGACATAAAAACAAGGCCAAATTATCTAGAATACTATAAATGGTCATTGTAAATGTGAGGGGAGGGTCTATTTAAGTGTGTATACTATTCAAAATTTATGATCAGGTTAGAAGACCAACTCAGTCCTAGTATCCAAAGGGTTATCCTAAATAGCCATATTGATGAACCTATATAATCAAAGGATGGGACATATGTTAAAAATATGATCACATTAAGGAGATGTATTGAGATTTAGTAAAATCTAACTAGGTATTTCAAATTGTATAGAATAACCCCTCTTACTCATCAGCCTATGCAAGAATCCCTAGATAGTCAAACATATAGACTACTACATACAAGACTACATGTAGTCAATACCCAACACTGAACATGAAATTTTATAGGCACATGGAAGGAAAAGACTCAAATAAAGAGGAATATCATAAAATTAATTTTATTTAAGGAAAAGGAAACTTGAAGAGATAGCATAAACAAGTTGAATCAAGCATATATAGTGAGCTAAGTCTACCTAACCAATTGGGTGCCTAGCTAATGTCAATGGTAATATCAACAAGACATGTAAAGGTAACCCTAAGCTAATGATGAAACTAATCATACTTAGGGTTCCTAATAGTATGATCACTCAAAAAAAATTCTTAGTTTAAGTTGGACACTCATGACATGCATACTTTAGAATAGGACTATAGGGGAATTTTGATAGTAGGACTTAGGGGAAATTATATTCAAGGAATTTGATAAGATCCTAAATATACCATAAAATATCTCCCTAATTATTCTAAAATTAAAAAATATAAAACATAGGTCCTACCTATGTCTCTAGCATTAACTGATTCAAACACTGAAATTGGGCATAACAATGATGGGCATGGTAAGCCCACATGAGATAGAGATAGAGATGGAGGTATAGGAAGATGAGGTCAAGTAAAAAGGGTGGAAATTAGATAGATAATGGTTATATAGTGATATTAAAGACACACACACACACACACACACACACACACACACACACACACACACACACACACACACACACACACACACACACACACACACACACATAACTCAAGGTCTTGGAATGTAGTCTAAACCTATAAGATTTGAATCTCTCCTTAGATCCTAAAGACCCCATCTCCATCCTAGTGATAGACTCAAACCCCCTAGTATAAATAAGGGTATTAATAGGATCATAGGGATGATATAGGTCCTAAATAAGGTATTTTAGGTAGAGGAATTCAAAAAGGTGTCATATTTACTCTCACTACCACTTTCAATCTCTACTACCCTAATTTGCCATGTCAAACTTCCAAATGAAACACTCATAGCTCACATGGCAAGATGACTCAAGTCCATTTATCTTAGGGGGATTTAGGGACCCATATACACTTAATATCCAAGGAGTAAATAGTTTTAGCTAGGAGCTCAACTCTATGAAAAATACCTAACACTAAAGCACATATAAAATTCTTAACAAGGAGTTCACATGTAGGCAAATTTTACTCAGTACCTACCATATAACCTACATGGGACCAAGAACTATTAATTTTTTTTGAAGGGATATATGAGATAAAAATCCATGGAAATAATTTTTGTATTTTAGGCTTGTACTCTATGAACCATCATTAAGATGGTAGGCCACCAAACCCCTCTCTAAACCCTGATAAGGACCTAATGAAGGAATTTTACCCTTAAATTTATTCAAATTAGGAAGTTGAGACTTGAAGTAGTCTTAATGGCCTCTCTAGGTCACATGAGAAACCAAATGGTCTAATAGTTAACACGTGTAAGGTATACAATACATTAATCAATACCAAAAATGTCTTCTTCAAGCCTATATGTAAGTAATTGAAAGATGTGTGCACATTATACATGTTTCTAAGGAGGAATAGAGATCAATATGTATTAGAGAGTTTAACAATGACCACCTATAGAGTTCTCCACCTCTAATAGCCATCTATAGACATGCCCAAGTTGCTAGTCAACTGATTATGTATGCATAATGAGGAAGCAAGGGGATTGATCTTGTTAATACAAATGATACTAAGGATCTAATAGGTAAGTTACATACTTTCATAGGTGTACAAGTACCCTAACCATTCCATTTTGAAGACAAAACTTGAGAACTCTACCTTTATGTCTATTGGCCTAACACCCTTATCAAGGCATGATTGTTTGAATAATAAATCCTAGTATAAAATGGAGTTAGATAAGACCTCAAACCATCATGTAGATGTATTTTAAGGATTTTTATATGTGTAATTAATATTGGTTTGTAAATTAAATATCAAAATTAGTCACTTTGGCTTAAAACTACCTTGAGAGTGTACAAAATACATAATTATCACCCAAGGAACATCTTGATGACCTCAAAACTATATGGAATAGCTGTATGTGGTTTTGATCACTTAGGGTAAGTTTATAGGCCTTTTATATAATAATATAGTCACATTAATTCATAGTTTATGGGCCTAACCTTTATAAAACATTGTTATGAACCCAAACCCCTCAAAACCTCCCTAAAACCATAATAAAGACCCAATGGAAGAAATATTGAATAATTTAAATCCAAATTCATTTAAATATCTTGGGATATGATTTAAAATCATGGTGTACTACAAAGACATCCTATCCATGGCATTGGTCTATACAGACAGTTGTATGAATGCATTAGAAACACTATTTTTAATGTTTAATGATAATTTCAAGGTATAGAGTTAGATGAGTATTTTAATATCATTTAATAGTGTATTTTTAGTCATAATTAACAATTTAAACGCATAAAATACTCTTAGAATTCCTTGGAAAAGATTCTACATGTCTACACTAAAGGGCTAGTCTAAAAATTTTAGTGAGAGGTGACCTAGTCACATAAATGAGCAGGTGTTGTAGGTGTGTACTATTGGAAAGATAAAATTCAAGGTGGTAAATAATTTTTAATAATATAAACATGTTCACTCATCAATCTTGAGGTTTCTATTGAATCTCTATGGTCATATAAATGGCTAACACTAAGATACAAGGCCTAATTGCCTAATAGGCCTACTTAGTCAACTAAAGGAGGAGATTATTGGAATATAATACTATTAAGGGAATAAATTCATTTTCATAACACCTTTGTAACTACCTCATGTAATAAAATAGGCTCATTTCATATCCATAATAGAGAATGGGGTTATTTTCCAAGTCTTATTGGCATGCAAGAAGGGAGTAGGCTCCTAAATATTTTATGGATGCCTAATTAAGCCAATTTAGTACCTTTGTAATTATCAAAAAATAATATATTGACCATATTAGAATTATCATACTATGAATGGGGTCAAAATTCACCTAAAATAAACATCCAAAACCTCAAAATGCTCATTTAAGACCACTCATCACCAAGGTAATGCATGGGAGAAGTGTGGAGGCTGGTTATAACTTCTAATTGAATGAATTATGGTCATTCATGAAATATTCATTCATTTTACATTCCTCATTCTGGTCTCTTTATTATTCATGATCTATAAATTGAGGGTCTAAGGCCATTGTATTCATCCCTCAGTTAGGTATGATGAAACTCTACCTAAATTGAATCTTACAAACCTTTTGAATCAATAAGGAATGATTGTTTTAGATTTCCTTAATATTTTAGTATGTTATATTCTTGTCTATTTTAAGAAGTGGTATATTTTAATTATCATTTTTAGGTTCTTATCCTCACTTCTTTTCTAGGATTATATTTTATGCAGGTCATGTGATGTGTCAAGTGTTGTTGACTATGTTTTAAAGTGTAACCTTGGTTAATAGTGCCTTAAAATTGAAATCTCATCCATCAATTTAAATTTTTATCAATATACATATCCTTCATATGAATTAATAATTCCTAGGAGCCCCTTGAAAATCTTGTTTCAGTCACCAGTCCTTGTTTGGTTCACAAAATGTTGATTAGGGATGAGCTAGAGTGGACAAGACTATATTGATGCATCACCTCTAGTAGTGTAGGTTTCAATTTCATGCACGCATATATCTCCTTTCATTATTAAGTTATTAGGTCTTAGGAATTAAGCTCAATTGATGCACCATGGGAGTTAGCCCCTTAAACCATAACCTTGGACTAATTTCATGTTACCCCAAACATGGAAATCCTTGAACAATCCTCTCCTAAGGGTGAAATTTGGTGGTTAATAGGAACCTAAGAAAAATTAATTTTACATAAAATAATAAGACACAACCTATAACATACATTTTTAGCTTAACTTTAAAAAAAAATTATTGACTACAAAAACCTAACATCCCATACAATCATAAAATAAACAATACCTAGTTCAAATACAATAGTTTCATAATTACCCCATCAGGATGGGTGAAAAATCATAGCAAAATTTCCATGATTAAAAATTTCCCCATTTCCCAATTTAGACTTGGTGTTTGACTCACTATGGTTGTATCAAACAAGGTACACTGGGCCTCATCTATCACTCATATAGATGGGGTTTGGATCTTGTTATTTTCTATAATGTTAGAATGGAATGACATTCCCCCTTTTTGATAAATCATAAGTTTGAATTTGAAAATTCATAAATAGAATTACGTGACCAAGTACATGGTAAGTTTTACATGATTTCCTATTTGGTGGATACTCTATGTGGGACTATCACCGTAACTAACATTCATATTTGGGATTCAAAGGTGCCAAAACAAAATTGTGATTATTTTATTCACCTCTATATCCATAGATACATGGATTATATGTAGATAATAACATACACCTTATATCCAATGGTCTATAGAGTAGTAAATAGCTAACCAATGCCTAGATTATCTGATTAGATAAATTTATTACTCAATTAATTAGGTAAATATAGGTTATATCCAAACCATAAAGTTGTTAAATTTGAGGTTACATTAAAATATCCATTTTACTTAACCATTCATATATGTAACAAACTAGCCGAGCAGGTGATAGCTTACCAACTCTCCAAAAATATATATGTAATCTTGAGAAGGGCCATATTAGCCAAATATCACAAGACAACCCTCACCATTGGGAGGGAAATATTTAAAATTTGGGATCATTTTAGAATTTTTTTAAATATATAGGTTCATTTATATTTGGATTAAATGAATTTAGATTTTGGTATCCCAAGAAGGTGATAAGGTAACACATAAATGTGTTTCATGGTAAATTAAAGAAAGAATATGGGCATCAATAATATGAACATGAATTAGTATTTATAAACATTGATTATTACTCTGGTATTTATAGACAAATAAAAAATGTTGAAATGTCTTTGAGAATCAATCAGATGATCCAATATAATCCCTCCATAAATAGGGAGGATGAAGGCATAATGGAGTAAGAGGGAAAAACTTATGGGAAAGTTAAACAACCTAAAAAATGGAATAAAAATAAGAATAAACTGATGTGTATTTAAAATAAATATTTTTAATAACATCCCAAAGGTCAAGGAGGAAAGACAACCAATTATATATACAAGGACACCACTAATACCAAAGGACACCTTTATGTTCACACCAAGAATATTTACACCACCTCAAGTTATAATTGTTAGTTTTCACCATTATTTTACTCCATTACACATGATAAATACTCCTTCTATAGTTACCTAATTTATTCTCCTAAATCTTTTCAAACTCTTTCTATCAAAAAAAGGATAGACCATCATAATGCTCGGGCATAGGATTAAAAATTTCATACTCTAACATAGAATTTTTGTGTGGGGAAGGATATTTATCATAGGAATATATATATTAGATAAAATAATAATGGGAATCAAATTAAATCCATGAAAAATATATATATTAATAATCTACATTTCATATTTCCTTAGAGATGCCTCTACAGGGAAATTTTTAGACTTTAAGCTCTAGTCCTACTTGCACTTAGGGTACATAAATAATGCATATTGATAAAGAAGGTAAATATTAATATGTAGAGGAAGGTCATACCACATAGGTAAAATAAATGGAACCTCAATTATTACACCAAATAATTCAATTTTCCATGTTTTA